>FIZR01007677.1:0-17928 GCA_900060175.1 Ferrisia virgata
CATGAATAAATAGTGGTTCTGATAGGGTTTGTTGAGTCTGATGCTGCAGACACAAGAAATTTGTTGGTTAGTAGATTTCTCCTAAATTCAGGAGGTAGTTCAGCTGCTTCACAGCGGATACTATGTGTAGGAGAGGAAGGTAAAGTTCCAATACATATACGTAATGCTGAATTTTGCTCTGTGTTAATAATTGACAAAGTTTTTTTTGAAAGCTGGACAACCGTATTCTAGTTTGCTACGGACCAAAGATCTATAAATTTGCAATAGAAGATTTCGGGAGGCGTTATATTTTGGATTTTTTATTATTTTAAGAAGATTTTAAAGTTTTCATTAAGTCCTGTTTAATTTGGAGAAAATGAGGAGTCCACGTTTTTGTTGTTGATCATTAGGAATTCTTGAAGAAATTTGAATCGTGAAAATTATACTCCAAAATATCACTCCTCCTCAATGGCTCTGTACTACTCGTTGATAAGAGAGTAAAAATGAGAAAAAATATAGAGGAAGGCCTCTGGAGAATATTTGTAAATTCATATGCATCCTTGTTGTTCTTACTTGTAAAGAAAATGTAATAACGAATGATAAATGAAAAAAAAAAAAAAAAAAACTTGACCAATTATTTAACTTTTACTTTTTACATTTTCAGGTAAGAAGCAATCAGTCTAAAAGTAAACACGAACATCTTTGGTAAGTAGTCTCTCAGGTATTTACCACATTCGTTACCATTCAACATGTATGTACCTATATATTATTCAAAAAGTAACTCGCGGTATGCTATCAACATACGGCTTTAACCCTCTTTTCTATGTTTTAATTGTCAATTAATCAGCATAGACGGTGATACTTACTCGCGTGCTATACTAATCCCTCCTCATAAACGGTATCAATTCCGCAGGTTACGTTTAATTTTTCATAATGAAAATTTACCCGCGTGTATTAGATCCGCAATGATAAGCATTGCAAAAAAAAAAAAAAAAAAATAGTAAACTCTTAAATCGAATATTGTTGTTGTTTTACCGTCGATACCTTATCCCTAATATAGGCATACGCATTAAGTGTATGTACTTATTCGTTAATTAAAATACTAAATAAATATTCGATGATCGAAGTTGGGAAAAAAGCTGTCACACAAATGGTACGTACAAAAGCGATGCGATAAAATAGTATATATATATACTTAACACGCTGATTAACCGATTTATACATATGTTTGTTAAATGTTTATTTCCGTTTCGAACGCAATGTGCGCGTGAGTGTACTAATGCGTAAAATGCATATAACTCGAACCATTTATTCGAACCATTTCAAGTTAGTAGCATGTCTATGTACAGTATTACGAAATTAGTACCTGGTCTAATTTTGTAGCAGGATTAAAAACACCTTTCACCCTTTGTTCAAACAATTTCCGCTGTTAATTGTTAGATTTTCGAGTAAAATTGGATTCTTCAAAAGTGTGCGGTAGGTCTAGGTACACTACACATGCATAGTTTCGTATTGTTATCATCTTTCAACCCTCAACCGTGCTAAATAATTCTGATTTTTTAAAAAGGATATTTTACTTTTTTTTTTTTTGTAAAATTTCAGTATAGACTAAAGTGGGTTGATTTTTTTTTTTTTTTTTTTTTTTTTTTTTTTTTTGGAAATCTACCAATGACTGGGTCACGATAGTAGTCGCAAATAATGATCTGAAAGTGGTGTGGTAAAAATTTCAGCTTTTCAACTTAATTTATTAAATTTGCAAACAGACTCAAAAGTTAAACAACTTTCAAATATTTTCAAAAAATCCAAAAAAAACAATTTTTTATTATTTTTCAGAAATAGAATCATTACTCATGTGTACACCCAAAATTATCATTTTTGCCAATTTGACCCATTTCCCCGTTTTTCTGGGGTTTTTAAAGAATTTCGCTTTGGCATTTTTCACGATTTTCTGGAAAAACTATGAAGAAAAGTGTTTTTAAAGAAACGCTGTTCTGAAATGAATGCGCGACATCAATTTTAGATGATTAAGTGTAATATTTCCATTTTAACTCCCATAACTGATTTTTCAGCGGCGTTCAAAATTGATATTTTTTCACGTCTTTTGAAATAAATGTCATGAATTGAAAATATAAAAATATCATGCTTTTCCAGTCTGATTTTCGTGAAATATTAAAATTAGACGAATTGAAAAAAATTCACAATCGGTTGTAAAAAGTGGAAGGTGATTTATTTAGAACCGCGTGAAATCTAAATGTCAGATTCATGCACCAGAAATAAATCACACCTCACAACTCGCACCCCCCCCTTTGCTAGTGTTGCTCGCAATAAGAAAAACTGACCAAAAAACAAGATTTTCGGGACTGATGGGGGGGGGGGGAGGATGGTGCTGAAAAGTTGAAACCTCCAAAAGCACACTTAGGACCTATACTAAATCTACATAGCAAATCTGACACTGTGTTCACAATCTACGACTTTGAATTTGTCAGAAGACACTCTAATTTCAATTTCCAAAGCTCAAGAAAAAAAATTTCACTCGAGCTTCGAACATTTTTTTTTGGAAAAAAATTTTCCGACCGATTTAAACTTTATTTTCAGTGAACACAGCGTAGGAAAAAAGTTAGCGAACGTAGCTCGCGAACGAAGTCTGCTACGTCAAATCCGACACTGTGTTCGCAATCCAAATTTCAATTTCCTAGCGCAATTTAGAGGAGAAATAGGGGGAAGAACAGCCCTGTTTCAAGGTCAAAAATGAGAAAAACTTTCATATCTCCTCTTCTAATTAACCTAGGTGGCTGATTTTTTTGTATGTTATGGAAATTTGAATTGCCTATTGAATGCTTTAAAAAGATACATTTTTTGCAATTTTAGCCCTTCAGCACCCTCTTCCCCAAATTTAATCTAAGATTATTTCCCAAATTTTATCGATTTTGGTTGGTGTCGGGCTGAGCGAATGATTTTTAGTTTGCGGGTGAAGGGCGAGAGGGGAGAGGATAAATTGATAAACATCTGACGTGACCAAAAATGGTCGTAAAAGTCTTTTAGGACTCCATAACGGATTTTGTTGACACCCCCCCCCCCCCCTTTTAGGACCCCAAAACGGATTTTGTTGCCCCCCCCCCCCCCATCATTCACCATAGCTTAAAAGACCGTAATAGCCTGATTTTCATTTACAATATGACATAGCAAATCGGGATGAAAATGTATTGCTGCAGAAAAATTTTATCAAAGGGAACATATTCATCCATTTCGAGTCCTCGGAAGAAATTTTTCATTTTTTGTCGTTTTTTGAATCATTTATATTGTATTTTTGTTTGTTGGAATACCTATTAAGAATCCCCGAAAAAAGGTACAAGCGATGAATGAACGAAGGAAAATTAACTTCCTCATTTCAATGTGAATTTACTGAAAACGAAAAAAACCTTCTCTAAGCACCCGTGAAAAATCATCGGTGAGTAGAGATAGTTGTTACAAATTTCGAAAAATTGACAACAGCTAGTACTCAAGATTTATCAAATGATCTCAAACTAACGTGGTTAAAATTTCATTAGTAAAAGTTCAAATTTACCCTTCCTAGTAAAATTTTAAAGCTAAAAAGATGTCAGAAATTTTCAAAAATTGCGGAATTTTTTTTTTAATTTTTTAACAAAAATAGAGATAATTTGTTTCTTTAGCTCCGAAATAATCAATAATGATGATTTTTCATCCATACTCTCATTTTGAGGAAAATCAGAAAAAAATTATTGTTCACACTTTTTGAAATATTTTAGAAAAATTCGATTTTGAAAAAATTTCATGCGAAATAGATGTAGTACAGTCTTCTTAGTTCTTTGAAGTCATCAGAAGCCATTTCTCACTTCTAATGATTTTTTTTTTAGAAAAAAAGAAATCACAAATCAGGAGAAGAAGTCATATTTCTCATAAAATAAAAGATAGTTGAGCACCGCTGAAAAATGTAAAAGAAACTGAAAAATTATCGCAAATAGCTTAGATGAGTTGGAATAAGTCTATTAAAACAGCGAAAAATTACATTATTTTAATCCGTCTTGAAAAGTGATGAAGATGAAAATTCACTATTATTGATTAGTTTGGGTAGAAACAAATTCTTTTTACAAAATTTTTGATTTTTCTGTAGCTTTAGGCTTTCATTGGGAAGGGTAAATTTGAACTTCATGGGCTGAGATTTTTACCGCATTCGTTCGAGATTATGTGATAACTGTCGAACACTAGCCATTGTCAATTGTTCAAAATTTGCACAAAACGATCCACCCTTTAAGTATACCTTGTTTCCAGCGCATTATAGCATTTTATCGTGTACTTAGTACGATCGTATGGTAGATACTTATTACTTACATCCGTTTTTTCTGACGTGTCTCTCTATGCTTTACCTAGAAGTTAGACAGTTGCCGAAAAAAAATTTTACTATGAATAGATAAGAAAAGTTGAAGTTCATACTCGGGTCATGTTTGTCCATTATATGAGGCTGTACGAAGCGACGACGGCGACGATGTCTAAACGGGTCAATGTATTACAAAATGTATATTTACAGTGTTGATAGAGTTGCTCGTGTTTACATATACACACATCGCATCGGTTGGTTGCCGGCGCGGTGGTGCAGTGGCGACGGGTAGAGGAGGTATTGATAAGAGCGAACGTTTCTACTTAATCTAATTTCGACGTGTTTTTCAATTATTCGTTACGGTGTGCCTGTGCCTGTGCCTGTGCCTGTGCTTGTACCTGCACCGCATGCCTTGTATGGCGAGGTGTTGTTCTCTTATCTTTAGAAAAAAAAAAATTTACAGCCAAAAGATAAGCTCTTTTAGAAGTGACCGTTATGTTTAAGTTGGAAGAAATACCCCCGCGTAAGTAAACAAACCGATGCGAGTCGCCACCGTATACTTAGTCTTTATAGTTAGGCCTATAAATAGAGAAAGGTAGATACATATGTATGTATATTATGTTCGAAATGTAAATTTCCTCCTTTGTAAAAGAGCAGTTTATTCCGGATAGATTAAAATCTCTGTGCGAGCGAGAGTTCCAAAAGAGTTAATTTTCAAGGTTAATCTTTTTTTTGGTAGGATCAGCATCATCTCGATCTTTCGTCATTTTCTTGAGGTTTTAGCTTACCGTCAAAATGGAGTGAAAAATTTTCCTTAAAGAAGAATTGGCCATGTTTCGGTGATCGAATTACATTAAAAAGCTACGTTGTATTTTTATTTATTTTTTTCTCAATTCGACGGACAATGTAATAGGTATATTGTACAGTTTATTTATATTTGTTTAGGGTTTTCTTAAAAAAAAATAGAATCATGTTGGCGGATCTGGATACGTTTAGTATATGATATCGTACATATATAGACTCTAGTCTGGCTTTGTACAAAAGATGGATCGTGGAACACGTTTTGCCATTCTGTAAATCACGTAGCAGCGCGTAAAAAAAAGGGTCACTGGACAAGAACCAAGAACAGAGGTATTTGATAAACGTACTGTATTTCCTTATCCGGATCGCGTTCAAATAAATTATAGGTACCTAAAAAAGATGGGTTTCAAATCGAACGTTTCTACACATTTAATCATGGTATAATATAAGAATATAAGGTAGGACTCATCTCCTCGGCTCGTACGTATAAAAGTACATAATATTTTTATATGCATCGCTGTTGACAAATGTGATGAAAAAATATGAGAGATAATAAGTATCATTTAGCTTGTTACGATTAACTCCCACGTACATGTACGTTAACTACAGTGCCTACTTATTTGTAGAAGTTGAAATCGCCGAAAGGATATTTTTTGGCAAATAGTACAGCATAAGTACTCGTATGGCACTATAGTGTAATTGCATACGTACAGTAGTACGCTACGTATATGTGTAGTATATGCGGAGGATTTGAAGTTGTGTAATTACCGGCGAAGGGTGACTTTTACCGAACTGTGGGGTGCTTCCCTATTTTTTATATATGTATTTTTTCGACAATCGTAATGCCACTGTACCCGAACTGCCGAGTCGTGGTTTCCTAGCCGTTAAAACACGAAATAGACGTAAATCTATCCATATCGTATTGCCTAGCATAGGGGTCCACATCCTCGCATCTAATGTTTCGGACAGCTGCCTTACTCTCCCATGACCCACGAGGTCTTCGCGTATTATTAATTATCAACTTATGGGCTAGCGAAATATGAATATGTTTCCGCATGCTTATCTTGAAGTATTTATAGGCACCTATGCTACAAACTTGTCAGGAATTGGTATAGGTCAGTGTTCACTAGTCAGTTTGTCTGCGTGTAGGTCTACGAACTAAGAATGTTCCAAATATTGTAATTCGATTTCCAAAATGTACTAAAGTGAAAGTACATGCAACAAAAAAAAGTAGATTTTTATTCGATCATAAGTTGTATAAAATGTGCAAAAACCAGCATTGTCGATTAATTAGAAAAAGGAAGAGAAGCATTTTTATACTTTTTTAGTCGTAAGCTAATTAAACTTCACTGCAAGTCATTGTAATTGGGTTCATTAGGTAAAATTTTGGTATAAGGATGAAACAATTGTTTGTGCTAGCTTTCTTGCGGATCTTTTCTTTTTATCGTTCAACCATCTTCATCGTTTAGCTTTTAGAAAAAACATTGAGTGAGTACATAAACGACTTTTGGGTCGCAGGTTTAAATAGTTTGTTGAGATTTTTTTCTGATTTTTAGCCGGATTTTCTGAATCATACTGTAAATGAAAACCAGGCTGTTGTAGTCTATCGATCTGCGGTGGTTGGTAGGGGAAGGGAGAATATCAACAAAATCCGTTTTGGGGTCCTAAAAGACCGTTACGAATTTACGACCATGTTTGGAGGTGTTAGATATTTATTTTTATTTCATTTTATCCCCCCCCCTCTCGGTACTAAAATTATTTACTCTGCACGATACCGACCAAAACCGATTAAATTCGGTCAATAGGCTCAGTTTGGTGACATATATGAGTGGGGATGACCTCGCGTCAAAATTCAATTATGCCCAAATTTGGGAGAGGGGGCGTTGAAGGGGCAAAACTGGAAAAATTGTTTCTTTTTAAGACAATTGATACAGAATCCAAAGCTCCAAGAGCTGTTGCTTCCTTATCTTCCTTCCAAATTGAACGGCCTACAGACTCCTTATTTAGCCTTAAAACGCCCTTCAATATGCCTCAGTACCTCTTCTAACAGTCTTCAGACCCCTTACACGGTTTAAATATCCCGTTCAATAGCCTTCATAACTCATATTATAGCCTCCGGACCATTTTTAACAGCTTCCAGACCACTTGCATAGCCTTAATACCCCCATTTAATAGCCTCCAGATACTCTTCAACAGCCTGCAGATCTCTTACATAGCTCTTATACCCTTTTCAAAACCTTTCATACCCTTGTAATAGATTACATATCCCATTGAACGGCTTCCAGACCCCTTGTATAGTCTTAATACTCTCTTCAATAGCCTCCATACCGCCCTTCAACGACCTCCAAACCCCTTACTTAGCTTTATTACTCCTTTCAAAAGCCCTTCATACCCTCTTAGCAGCCTCCAGACTTCTTACATAGCTCTAGTATCTTTTAAATAGCCTCTATACCTCGTTTAACGGCCTCCAGACCCCTCGTAATAGCCTTCAAACCTCTTATTTAGCCCCAATCCCCCTTTCAATTGCCTCCATATCCCTTATAATAGCTTCCAGACTCTTTACATAGCCTTAATACCCCTTATAATATCCCCCATTCCCCCTTTAAGGGCTTTCAGACCCATTGCATCTCCTCACAGCCTCGAAAAAGTTGTTTTTTGTAGGTTTTTCTTATTTTTTGAGTTTGTTCCTCGCATCACTCCCTTGCGAATTAGTTTTTAATCCGATTTTTCATGTCATATTGTCAATGAAAACTAGCCTATTGTGGTCTACCTATCTACCTTGGATGAAAAGGGGGAGGGGGTGCCATCAAAATCCGCTTTAGGGTCCTAGAACACCATTAAGACAATTTTTCGTAAAGTCAGATGTTTATTTCTGCTTCTCAAAAACTAAAATTATTTACTCGGCTCCATGCTGACCAAAATCGCTCGAATTTGTGGGCGAATTAGATATATATGAATGGGGTTGTTCTTGGGTCAGAATTTAGTTATGTCCAAATTTAGGGGAGGGTGCCGAGGAACAATATACGAAAACATTGTTCGCTTTTAAGCCAATTAACATAGAATTTAAAGTTGTATAACATATTCAAAAATCAGTTTCCTAAAATAATTTAGAGGGGAGATTTGAGGGGTTTTCTCCTTTTTGATCTTGAGAAAAGATGATGTCTCACATATCTTTGCTCTAAATTGGGTTAGAGAGGTTGAAATTAAGCATGTGAATATAGTAGGGGTCTCAGATGTATTTTTTGGGAGTTTCGACTCTTCTTCCTCATTTTTCCCCACCTTACATCCCCTAAAAAGTGGTCCTTAAGCGGATTTTCTTATTCTTGATTATATTCCATGCATATCTCTTTCTAAATTGAGCTAAGAAATTGAAATTTGATACGCAGATTTAATAGTGACTTTATATGTGTTTTTTAGAGGTTTCGATTTTTCAGTCCTATTGCACTCCTTAATAGCCCCAATAATGTAGTTTTTCTTATTTCTTGACCTTGTTCCACGCATATCTCTACCACAAACTCAGCTGGTAGGTTGACATTTGCGATGTAGATTTATTAGAGGTCCTAGATGTGCGTTTTGGGAATTTCAATTGTTCACTTTTATATCTATTTTATCTTCACCATTGTTCAAGCGCGCGTATTTCCTTTGCTTTGGAAAAATTAGTCTCAAAAAGGTACGCATTGCGGTGCTGTTCTTGCAGCTTAAAAATTCAGCACTTATGGAATTCATTTTTGGGCATTACGAACCACGCACGATATTCAACTTCGTAAGCTGTAGTAAGACTGTGTCTACAATTTGCATTTAAAAAAAGTTACAAGAAGATTTTAATAATTCGTAGTAGGGAAGAGAGTTCACTTTCTTCTGACTCTTTAAAAGTTTACATTTACATCTAAAAAAAGCCTACTTATAGTGTTGTCCAATTATGAAAAAGTGTAATAGATATTGGATACTAGAACATTTTAGTGTAACATGGGAGAATTTTGTGAACTGTCAAAACATTTTTGTCGTGATATGTTTAAATACTTTAAGACATGGTGGTGAAAACGGAAGTGACACATCTCAAATGTATAATGTGCATTATGCGGTTACAAAATATTGTTTTTAACATTATCTTAAACAGATGGGATTTTATGCCATGGTATATGCTAGTTAAAACTCAAGCTTTCGCCGTGTAATTATTGTAATGTACAATCAGAATTTTGGTACATATTTGTAACACGAACAAGAGTAAGTAGTAGGTCTAGGTACCTAAGTACAAGTTGCATTGTCTTTATAAAGTCTTTCCAATAAGGAAGAATCACGTACTTAGGTTCAAAACTTCGCACATATGTATGTTTTGGTACATCTATACAGCATAAGGCTATTTTTAACATAAATTTTAAAAGATAGACCTGTAGAAAGAGAAGTTGATATTTCCTCGTTGTAGTATCTCCAAAGTGATTATACGAGTTGAAAGTATGGTACATAAAAGAATATTTGTACAATGCAGAAAAAAGGAGACAGAAACATTATTATAAACAATACCTACAGTCCTTTTATTTTTTACTTTCATATTTCTCTTGTATAAATATACATATATATATAAATATGGCCACTTGTAAGTACAAGAAATAGAGAGAGAGAATTTCGGAGCAGTAACACCTGCGTTCATTCTGTGGTTACCTACTACTTAGTCTTTTTGCCAATTGAAACTGAAATAGGAAAAACATTAAAGTAAATATTTGCTCATAAAACGAAATATTATCGTGAATCTTTTACCGGATAAGGCTTCAGCCAAACAAGGAAGTCTCCCTTCGACCACTTAATAGCAGACCGGAGGCTTTGGTACTTCCTGGTTACGACGTCTGACGTTAGCCTACTGTGTAATGAACCTTTTTATCAAATTTGCTAAAACCCGAGTCCGTTCATGGTGAAAGTAGGTACATTCGTGTAAGACAGCAGCGAGGG
Organism: Ferrisia virgata; assembly: GCA_900060175.1. Taxonomy (NCBI): domain Eukaryota; kingdom Metazoa; phylum Arthropoda; class Insecta; order Hemiptera; family Pseudococcidae; genus Ferrisia; species Ferrisia virgata. Next base: position 10,061 of record FIZR01007677.1, read on the forward strand.
GGTATTACTTATACATGTTTTCGTGTAGGTTGTAATTGTACAAATGCGCGTTTTATTGAAGCAGGGGTCAAAAAATCTATTGAATCGCCAACTGCTCATTTATTGACCAAAATCACTAACAATAGCTCACGTGTGTGTCCGTTTTTCTATGTATTAAATAATACCCTTCAAATTGATCATCTCTTTTGACGCGGAAATTCTTTATTTTTACTTCGCTTCCCTCATTTTTTTTTTTTTTTGCCTCTTTTTTACTCCTGTCTGTTTGTACATTTGATCACGTTCGCGTTCGTTATCGCCGTTACGTAATCGATGTTATGGTGGGTATTTTTAAAATCATTTTGTATTCCGCTTCATGGACTAAAATATAGACGGGTGATGATGGGTGTAGATGATTCGATTTGTTGCGAAATGGGTGATTTTTTTAATATCTTTTAATTTGGGGTGGATAAGTTTTTCGAATAAAAAGGGGTTAATTGTTTTTTTTTTTTTGTAAAAGTTCGTCGAAAAAAATCCAATTACCTGAATTATTGTTAGTCGAGTGTATTTGAGGTTTTGTGGAAAAAAAAAAAAACGTAACGAAAATCTCATGCAGATAACCTTTCAATTTGAATTGAAATCTACGCTTAGCTCGTCGAATGATTTTATAAAAATTCACGAAATCCGGTTTACCTACCGTTACCGTTTGTGATTTTTAGTAGTAATCGATGAATTTAAAATATTCACCCGAAGATGACCTCGTATGACCGATACGTTATGAAAAGCAAAAACGAAAATCGCGAATTACCGCATTTCGTATGCTTACCGTCATCTTCATGACCTGCAGGTTAAAAAAGACAGACGTTGCGTCGCCAGATTCCCACGAAAGGGACTATTTATTCTTATATGTTTGTTATTTTATCGTTTAGTGTACTTAAAAGTGTCATTTTTCAAAAAGAGGGATAAAAAAAAAAAGAAACGGGGAAGTAAGAGAAAAAAAAACTCTCCCCTTGTGGTCATATAAATGTGTATTCTCGAAGGATGTCCGGTGCATGTAGAAAATGATACTTCGGTTCAGTTTTGTATATTCGTGTAAAAGCGTTAAAGCATATAAGAAGCTATCGTATTTTCGCCAAAATAACCTCGGGCTAGGTGTCCTTTCTTTTTTTTTTTTCCCATTCTTTTTAAATTTTATTATCTTTTCTCGAGTGTAAGGTACAGACACCTCTCGTATTTCGAATCAATATCGCCAATCGATTAAAAAAAATTTCCTACGAGGTAATACATGTTGCGTAATGTGATACCATAAATTACCAGAAAAAGTAATTTAAAACTTGGCATATAAGAAAAAGTCTGTAGTTATTAAGATACTCGTACTATACCTTTAAATAAGCCTCTTTAAACCACACGAATAGGTATTACATACAGCGAGAAAGGAGTCAATTTGAAATTTAATACCGAATGCGAAACGCAAAGGGAGTGAATAAAAATGATACCCGGTGTATGAGGCTTTCTTTGAATTTTTTTTTTTTTTTTTTTTTGCTGTACCTAATCTCGTTAATATATATGAAGAAATTTTACAACGCAGGATGATTCTTCGGGATTAAATGCTTAGTGGCTGAAAATTTTTGGCTTAAGTTCAAATGGTTTTCGTTTTTTTTTTTTCTTACTGAAAATTTTCTCTCGGTGTGCTTTACACTCATTGTCTTTCCTCAAGTTCAGTGGTACTAGATTATTAAATTTTCAGAAATAATCGTCTTGTTGAGCTTTCAAGTACATTATGCATATATTATGTAAATATTAGTTATTGTCAACTGAGCTCGTTGTAAACTTGTCAACTTTATTCGGTTTTAGAAAGTTTGATGATCAGAAAATCTCGAAAGTTCTGAAACAATGTGATACTTCAATTTAAAATTTACGTGTGAGGGAATATCCTGAAAGCATTTGAAATATTTTAAAATTTGTTACGCGTGATCGTAAATATACATAAAGTCAGAAAAATTAGCCCGAAATTTCTGTACACCGATGCAGGAGTAGATAGTCATAAATTTAAAGCCATGGAAATTTTTTTTTAAAGAAGACCCTAATTCAATATTGCAGAGAAGAGTTACATTGTTTTTTTTTTCTCAAAATTCGGTTCATTTCTGTCGTCGTCATTGTATTAAGTGGATGAGGGCCGTTTGAATTGATGATGAAAGTCAACGTTGATGAATAAATTTATTAAAAGAGAAGATTTACTGCGTTACTCGAATAAGTATTAGTTGTAAACGAAAAGTTTTGTAGTAATAATTTCAGCCCCCATGTTTCCACTTTTTTTTTCAAAAAGTTTGATTAGAAATATAGAGTATAAAACACATTTTGAGTAAAACTATTGAAAATTATTTTTCCTACAATTTTTGAAAATTTTTAGTCTTGTAGCTTTGAGCGTTCGCTGGGAAAGGTAAGGCTTAAATTTTTATCACGTTAGTTAGCCCTTGTGCTTGGCTCTCTGGAGGGTAAGCCGTGTCCTGAAATTTAATTTTTGCCAACATATCGGAAACTAAGCGATTTAGCGACAAAATAGTTATATGAAATTATATTCTTGATAAAATTCCCTTTAAAATGATACCACGTTTGACCCATTTTACTGAAAAGAGGAGCCCAGGGGGGAGGGGGGTACAAATATCACCTAAAGTGGTTAAAAATTTAGCGCAAAATTCAAGTTTCGCGCCTGGGAAATTCTCGAAAGCCAATTGTAATACCCACTTGATATGGAAAAAGTTCTTAAAGTTCAGTCTCACACATGGAGAGGGGGATGAAGCGTCACTCCCCTTTCGTATGTTTCTTTAAAACCACGAAAAGCAGGGAATACATATACGTTTAGTCATAGCAAATTTTGACCATTATTGCTATATAAGTCTTCAAGGACAGTTTTACGAACGAGGAGAAGGGGGTGGGTCTTCAAAACCCTTAATATGTTGTTTCTTTTAAAAGTAATCATAGAAAGTAAGCGATAAATTTGCGTTGAATCATTGCAAACAGTGCTGCTAATCTCGTTATTAAATACAAGTGAAAAATATTGCTTTTTTTAATGGCAAAGTTTCATAATTCAGTGTCTTAAAATTATTTTCCATGTTGGCAGCACTGCTATGCAAAACTATCTAACTGCTTCGACTGAAATTAACTTCTCGGAGCTGAAAAAAATTTTTAGGCGTGTGTTTGAAGTAATAAAATCCCTTCAACTGCATTTTTTTGAAAAATAAAAAAAATTTCGAATTTTTGTAATCTGTACCTTTTTAACCCCTTGTTAGAAAGCCAAAAGTAGCCTCGGATTGAACCGGAAATGCGCTAGGTAGACGCAGAATCTCAAATCGCATCTTTTTAGCTCTAAGGCCGAAGTTCTACATCATATTTATGGGATGTAAATGACGTAAAACTACGGTTTTTTTTTTTTTTTTTTTCAAAAATAACCCTACTTTGAAGACCCATAGCTCCACCTCCTTTGAGCTAGGGCCTCAAAATTTTGTATGGTGGGTTTTCAACTCCAAGTCAACTACCTCGGTGAGTTCGGTCTAAATCCGAGGCAGTTTTTTTTCACTCCGTCCTATTGCTTATTAATTGACGAAAGTGAAGATTAAAAGCAAACAGTAGGTACCTACTTATTACTTTTGTTTTGTGTTTTTGTAATGATAGAAAGAAAAATCTTTTTATATCACTGCTTTCTATAATTTCGAAAAAAACAGCATTCAAAGGGGTTTGACGCACCCCTATGCATAAATCTGTATTCGAAGACTTACATTTCAATAATAGTCAAAATTTGCTACGATTCAACGCAAATGTATCGTATGCTTTCTATAACTATTTTTAAGAAAACAATATACAAAGGATTTTGATGACCCAACCCCCCCCCTCCTCGTGCATAAAACTGCCCTTGAAAACTTATATTGCAATAATAGTCAAAATTTGCCATGATTCAACGTATATGTATCGCTTGCTTTTCATGGTTAAAAAAACCCATGTGAAAGGGGATTGACGCCCCCCCCCCTTCATAGGTGAAACTAAACTCGAACAACTCTCTTCGTGTCAAGTAGATCGAAACTTAAACTCGAATTTTGCGCTAAATTTTTAACAATTTTGTTATATTTGTACCTCGTTCTGGGTCCTTCTTTTTGAGAAAAATGGGCCACATCTGGTATCATTTTAAAGGAAATTTCATCGGGAATATAATTTCTCATAACTACTTTGTCGCTAAATTGCTTGGTTTTCGATATTGTGGCCAAAAATTAAATTTTTGATCACGTCTCACCCCCTCCCCCCCGTATAAAATACAAAGGATAGGAATGTAAGGTTTTAAGGCGTGCTTATTGTGACCTATCCGAAAAATTATCAGTAAAAATCTCGAAAGTACCATTTATTTTCATTTTATTTCTAATTTAACTGGGCTGCTACTCGTCAATTTTTCAAAATTTGCAAAAATCGATTCACCCTATACTTTTACGTTTTACATCTCGATTAACACCTCGCCTACAATCAGTGTAAATTAATCTAGAAAGGCAAGATAGGGATACTTGGTACTCCTACATTTATGTAGGTTTAACAATTGCCTACAATACATAAGTATTTACTTCTTGGCATGAGTTTTTTACCTCTAAACTACCCTGAAAACTTGTAAAGTTTCTCACTGTCTCATTTAGCATTTCACGAGCTTCTATTCAAATAGAACAACTATAACCATGGAAGCTTTTTTTTATCAATTTTTTTTTTTTTCGAAATAAACAATAAATTTGATAATAAACTGCCGATTAAAAATATGTGCTAATTCATTGATCGCACATTGTAAAAAATAATGTTTAATTTTTCCAGAACTTCGACAAATATTCAATAAATAAACTCGACTTAATCAGACAATCCAATCTTATGTGATACGTATGTGTTCGAATTATTTACTATGGTAACAAAATATACGCTATACCTGCTGTGTAAAGTTCAATTATCCATTTAAAATTTACATTTAGCCATATGAGCCGATATAGTGATAAAATTTTACGATAAATGCATTTCTAAAGTAATAATAGATCTATTGAAATTTCTCGCTGTCCGATAAGTTGTGTAAAAATTCCGTAAAAATTTACACATTCGTATCAACTACGACAGGAAATGGGTATGTTGTAGGCCTTGCAGGTAAATACGTTTACGGATATACAAATAATCAAAGATCAATTGCAGGACATACTACATTTATGTGTACGTAAAGTTATGGTAAACAATACGAAAAATGTACATATTTTGGACAACAATCGCATTTAAATACGTGTATTTTCAAAAGAAATCCGTGAACTTTGAATGCGTGATTTCCTGCCATATGAGCTGCACTATGCAGTACGTAAAGGTATATTGTGCAAGGCTTCGTAAATCTATCATGCACACGACCAAATGACGCGTTAATAAAATCGATTAAAAATTACCAAAAAATATGCACGGCTGATTTTTTTCGGGGGATGAACGCCCAAGCATATGGTCAGTTTTAGCGAAAAACACGCGGCTATTGAAAAACGAAATAGGTCTACAGGTTAAAGGTGAAATGGTATTGCAAAACGTATAGGAAGAGAGTAAAATGCAGGTCGCAGGGTGAACCGGTAATACATACGTGGATTTGCATCCCTTGCCAATGCTATGCACATACGTACGAGTAAAAACGTACTAACTGTTTTAAATATAAAAGACCATCGGTCTTCTCAATCCAGGACGTCCGCGTCCGGTATAAAAACCCTCGATTTTGGTATTTTATCCGATGAATGTAATATTTTATTATCCGCGCTGGGTGTAATATTTCCCATTATCATCAATTTTATTCATAATTTTTGCATTTACTCTCTACGTAACGGAGACTGCTGCCAGCAAAAAAAAAGAGAAAAAAGATCACACTCCCTAAATGCGGTCTGTCGTATCTCATTCCCTCCTCCCCTCGCCCTTTCGTTATATAGCCCGTTTGGGCGATTTTTACGCGTTTTTGCGCGCACATTAAACGATTTAGATTGTTTGCGTTTAAACGATGCGGCGCGAGCGATGTTTTTATTGTTTGAAAAAAAAAAAAATATATATATATATACCTACGGTTCAAAGAAGCGGTCATTTTTGTCCCTATTAAAGACTTTTATTTTAAAAAAATGTTCACACGATATTAACGCGATTAGAAATTTGTTAAATTAATTACTTTCTTTAATTTAAAGATTGTTAGTATCGTTCGACGAGTCGAGAAAAAAAAAAAAATTTACGAACAGCTGCGTACGACGAGATAAGCTGAAATACATATTTTACTGAAAAAAGAGAAAAAAAAATGAAAAATCTTCGAAAAAATCGTATTATTTATGATTCGCAATAAATAACCAACTAATCCTACGAAGACTAATTTTGGTCAAGAAGTTTACAATAACTATCGCAACAAAAGGCAAAGGATAACGCGGCAGGGTTTCGCGACGCTGCGCTGCCTTTTTGTAGCAGGTAATCAGGAAACAAGAATTTATTTTTTTACTCAAATCCTCGACGAACTTGTACCTTTTTATCAGCTGCGTGAAATATGGACGATGAAGGAGAGAAAAAAAAAAACAAAACCTATAACGGATAAACTTTTTAAATTATTTATAACGCGCGTGTAATCGTCCGTATTCAAAGTTTTTAACGAGTAATTGTCGTTTAAACCGCAAAACTCTTACCTACCTGTTTTTTTTTTTTAATTATTCGCCGCTTTGTGGATTTTCAACCATTTTCTCCGACCTAATAATGATAATTTGTATGACCTTAGGAATTTTAACAATGACCTAATAATTTAACGCTTCCCGTCTTACCAACATCGTCGTTTTTAATTAATGGTCGAATCTGTATTTTTTCTTTATTATTATTATTATTATTATTATTTTATTGCTATATCTTTCGGTGATTTTTCTTCTTCGTATCGTAGCCGGTAGGCTATTTTGTAGAGTAAAATTGTGTTTGAAATTTTTTTTCCGCTTTAATTGCTGTTTTACTAAATGTAACTTTGTTATGCTAATATTATAAATTGAGTATTTGCCATTTAACTTGTCCTTATACTTTTGGGAAGAAGATTTTTGAAAAAATCAGTCTACTACGGTGCTACTTGTTTTTTGAAGTCTGATTCTTAATTTCCCCCTACCTCCTAGCCTTTGAGAAAAATGTGTCATTAGCTTCAAATTTACCTCTAAGAGATCTCGATTAAGAAAATATATTCACATCATTGTAACTTAAACGTGAAGCTTACCGAAAGATGTACCATTTTTATTCTGAAATTTTATTCTCTGTGACTGTCCAAATAACAGAACCAAATCCCGAAGACCAATTTAACTCTACATGGATATTTTACAAGATAACTTTACACGAATTTTCTATTTTCTGTTTGTTTTTTACAGGAAAGGCTAAGCGTGGGGTTTGGTGAGTTAGATGCTGGTGGATCATAAAAGAACATAGCTTTTCAATTTGCTATCACGTAACCACTTTGGCTCTAGAAATAAAATTATTTGATCCAACGCAACGTCCCCCAGACTATGCTGTTTAACTTTTCAACTTTTAGCGTTAATTATGTGTATCTTTATTCCTTACTCAGCCCCCCAAAACCGAAGAAACCACTATAAATTTCTCCCGTTCTCTTAGAATTTATTCCTTTCTGATGAATATTCTCACTTCGTAAATATACTCTCATTGACCATTTCTCCAGTGCCTAAACGTTCTACAAAAAATCTAGCGATCCAGATAAGTCTTCGGCAGCAAATGAACCGTAGGTGCCGCCAAAGGCACTGGCTCCTTTTTGTTGTACTTTGTTTCTTGTATGTTTTGTTTTTAAAATTTGATTTTCTATGTCATATTGTCAACGAAAACCAGGCTATTACGGTTTATCAATT
>FIZR01007688.1:0-14568 GCA_900060175.1 Ferrisia virgata
AAAAAAAAAAAAAAAAAAAAAAAAAAAAAACCATTAACGCACAATACACACCCACCATTCGCTGGTTGTGTGCAAAGGCTTGAAAATATCAAAACACCCTTTCGCTGTTGAACAAATGGCATCGTAGCATCTACTGCATCAACCTTCTTTAACCCACTTTATCATTTAAAAATTTTAATTTGACAGGTTCAGAGCCAGAATATATGATTATCTCATACGATCAGTTTTCACTTTAAAATGTAAACGTTCCCTACATAAACATGCGTAAAATGTGTACTTATTTATCAGGTACAAATATTTGTTTTATCCATTCGAGTTACTCTGCATCATGCTATACCATATATATTGCGTATGTGCTCTTTTAATTATACGCAAAGGGATGCTTATTATATGATATTTATATATTTATATACACGATAATACGCTTTATTACGAACCAGTTCACAAACGTAGCCTTTACTCATGTGCTTTTATATTATTATAACCATAAATGGAAATTTTATTGGCATATTTATTTAGCTTTTCGTTAAGAATCTGAAATCATACGATAGATGTGGAAATAAAAAGGGATTATTTGATTGAAAAAAAAAAAATCAACGTAATAGTTCACAAAAGAATTCGATTTTCTTCCAATAAATTGACCAATATCTGAATTGGAAATAGTAGGTATTGTTAAAACAAAAAGCCAAGTAATTCGAATAATGTGTAGAGAATTTTGAATGTATCCGATCAAAGTAGGTGATATACCTGCATATATAATTTTTCTAACAGGTACGAGATAATGGATAAAGCAAAACATTGTACATGATTGGGGGTGCCATTTTGCGTGCATCAAATTTATAGCTATATTGAAAACCGCCATCGCATTTTAACCCTTCCTTCATAATCCACTTAACCGTATTTCAAGCGAGATAAAATATTTCCAAAATTAATTTTTTTAATTTTTTTTTCCAGGTTACGAACCAGTTCACAGTAATGTCGGTGTAATTCGAACATTTTAGGCGTCCACGAACAACAAAAAAGATTTGTTTTTTATTTCATTTGAATTTTTGTTTTATTTTATTTCGTTTTCATTTTCTTTTACAAAGAAAAGATTACCTTGTATGCTTACGATAAATTGTTACGTTGTAATGTTGTTACTTATACCAATGTTTTTAATTAAAAATGAAGAAAGAAAAAAAAAAGGAATCTAGTACCATTTATTTTAAAGAAGTTTAATTTTAGGTTGATTCTTTTTTACATTTATCTGTCGAGTCTTGTTTTTAATTTTCACGACTAAAAAATTTTTAGACATGATTGAAATCAACTAGAACGTACTTGTCTAAGACTTTATAATAATTTTGTTTTGTTTTAATGTTTTTCCATGTAGGTACTTAATTAAAATTAAAACTAAGAGCAGTTTATTTAATATTTATAATTCAGATACGTGGTATTTTTTAAGATTTTATTTCTAAAAAAAAAATTTTTTTCAACCAAGCTTTCATCTCTCTTCTCTCTATCTCTCTCTATCTTTAGTAGATCTGATTTTTTTTTTTGTTTTAATTTCTCATAATAAGTTACACGTTTTATTATAATTTAGACATATCGCATGTTATCGAGAATTTTCAATTTCCATTGAACTGAATTTTTTTTTTTCTCTCGAAGACTGAAATATATAAAAATTTTAAACATTCTAACGAAGTTATTCTGAAATATATCATTAGGTTTAATAGGTAATTATTCTTTAAGTAGAAAAGAAGTTCGATAAAGTTACGTATTTGTGTAATAATCGAATAGACTTTGATGGTTTTAGAAATTTTGCAATGTTACTACTGTGTAACGTTACCTTTGCTGGGAGTTTTTCGTTTTTTTTTTTTTTTTAAATTTCTTTAATTAAAAGAATTATAAATTTTTGATGAAAAAAAAAAAATTTTAAATAACTAACGATTTTTTCAGGACATTTGAAATTTTTGCCAGTGACACGATTACGTCTTATTGTTTTACTTTACTACATAATTTTTCTTCTTTGTTATTGTTTTTCGTTCGTTGAAATAGTAAATTTTTTCAACTTTCCGATTCAAGATGTTTAGTTCAATATTAAGTATACGTAATTTGTACATTTGTTTTTTTGCTTACCTCTCGTACATATTTCTTGTAATTATTGCAGATACAGATTTGCTTCGTTTTAGAAAATGTTACAGAAGCAAAATAATAAGTAAAAGTTGTAAATAAAATTGATTTTGAATTATTGTACGTATTAATTTTAATTATCGATACCAAAATAAGTATATGAATCAGTTTTGAAATGATCAAGAGCGAAAACGAAACCAAGCCGATAAGTGAAAATAATAAATTGAAAAAAAAGTAATGATTTTCGTAAAAAAAAAAGGAAACGTGTAAATTGCCCATTCATGAAATTTAAAAAGGAGATTTTTGAGATGTTTTTTCTTCAACAGTAGTGGGGGTACAGGTATATATTAAAGTGAATAGCTGGAACCCCTCAAAAAACACATAAATCTACATACAAAATTTTAACCTCCTAGCTCACGTACTACAAACTTGAAAAATTAATAAAAAAAAACTGACAAAAAAACTATATTTCAAGAGCTGTGAGGGAGTGCAATGAGGGTAAAAATTTGAAACCCCAAAAAGTACATCTAGGGCCCCTACTAAATATACATACGTACCAAATTTTAGCCTGTTATCTGAACCGGGGGGGGGGGGGAAGAGGAGGAGGAGGAATTATGCATCTCACAAACTTGAAAAATATGAAAACCCTATTGCACTGTAAGGGGGGGGGGGGTGCAATGGGATTGAAAAGTCTCAACTCCCAAAAAGCGCATCTAGAGCCTCTACTCAATGCGCATGTCAAGTTTCAACCCTCCGCCTTAATTTTGAGGAAAGAGCCGTTTTTAAAGGTCAAAAAGGAGTAAACCCCTCATTTCTCTCCTTTCAATTAACGTAGGATGCTGATTTCTGGATATATTACTTATACAACTTTTAATTTTCTATCGATTGGTTCATTCACGAAAATTTTTTTCATTTTTAGCCCCTTAGCACCCCTTTTCCCAGTCTTTCGCTCAAATTTAACCGATTTCGGCCACTACCAAGCTGACAACCAAATGAAAAATTTTTTTTACAACTGTGCAGAGCATTCAAAATTACTCTTACAACTAAAATTTCAGCCCCTAAGATCCATGGGGGGGGGGGAGTTATGAGGGTTGGAATATCAAAAAATTGACGAATAACATTTCAAAATTAATGAAAAAGTGAAATAACTGAAGTTCATGCCCGACTTAAGGGCTAACTTTTTCAGTCCGTACTATCCTCGATATGGGCCACTCAGGGGTGGGGTAGTCGTCCGGATCCGGGTGTAACTTCTCGGGGATGTATTTATGACCATCACTTTTTTAATTTTTTTAGTTGCATTTCAGATAAGTTGTATAACATATCCAAGAATCAGCTCCCAACCTTCTAAGTCAATTAAAAGGGGAAATATGGGAGTTTTCTCCCATTTTGACCTCGAAAAAGGACTGTTCCTCCTCTCTCTTCTTACCAAATTAAGCTATGAAGTTGAAATTAGTTATGTACGTTTAAAAGGGGCCCTAAATGTGCCTTTCTGAGGGTCTCGACTTTTCAGCCTCATTTCACCCTTTCACAGCCCCAATATGTGGCTTTTTGGTGGACATTTTGCTATCATGAATTTCAAGTCCAAAAAACAAAAAGAAGAAAAAATTAATTAATTTAAAAACCATAGGATACGACGGTTATTAAGATTGAATTAGACGAGGTTTTAAATTTACGATACAAGAAAACAAAAGATAGTTTCATTCCAGGAATAAAAAAGGCAGCACTTCGAGATGTTTTTTTTATCATAGGTATTGGGGTGGGGTGTAGGTTGATTTCATAGTGAACAATTGAAACCCTCGAAGGCACTTTTAAAAGCCTCGCTAAATCTGTATATAAAGTTTCAACCGCATAGCTTAATTTGAAGGGAAGGTATGCGTGGAGCAAAGTCGAGGAATAGCAAAAACCATCTAATAAACTACTTTTTTTTAAGACTAAGAAGCGCTCAAATGAAACAGAAAAGTTGAAACCATCGAAAGACATTTCTTGTAGAATATTTACCAAATTTACACGCCAAATTTCAACCTCTTAACTAAATTTAAAGAGGAGATACGACGAGAATAGCCTTTTTTTCAAGCAAGAAGGGCAAAACCTTGCATATCTTTCCTCCTAATTGACGTAGAAAGCTGAATTTTTATATATGATATGCTACAACATTCAATTCTCTAGCAAATAGCCCAAACACTAAAATTTTGAGATTTTTGGCCGTCAACAGAAATTACTGTATTTTGACCTAAGGTCCATTCCCTTTCATTACGTTTGCAGTTTTGGCCTGCTGGTCGAATCTCAACAATTTTGTTAGGTATTCAGCCAACTTATTGATTTCCGTCTTCCGCAGAGAAATGTTAAAAATATGTCTGACAAGCCTAAAAATCAACTTAATAGTCCTGTAGGACACCAAAACAGATTTTTTAAATGCTATCGTTTATCTGCCTACGTCGATAGTCCCTAATTGCCTGGTTATCATAGACAATATATGATATATAAAATCAAACTAATGAAAACATTTTTTTAAATATACAAGAAATGTAGTGACGAATGATGGTATCGTATTTCCTCGTAATATCTGATTTTTTCAATCTATTTTCCTCGTAAGTTTAGCTTTGTTTTACGAATATTCATAATTACATACTTCTTATTCATTCCTTCAATTTTTACATAAATACAAAATCCCACCTGCATAGATACGTTTTTTTTCAGAGCAGACGATCATTTCAAATTTTGTTCTAAATGATAATACTCAGCTGTGTCACAGAATATAGGTATCTAGTACGTAGTACCATACTATACCTTTTTATACAACCATACGTCAATTCCACAGATAAAAATACATACGTACACATGATATACCCACCACTCAACTTGAAATTTATGAAATCGTAACTGTGTAAATTATCAATCCAATACGAAGCTCTGCTCAAGAATCCAAATCCACAGGAGTGATTTTCTTTCAAGGGCATTCCATGAACAAACCAATACTCTCCTCGTTCCTAACAACTCTTAAAATTTTCGAAGAGCTCTTCATATCCAGTCACAAAGTATGTACATTCGATCTACTACACACGCATCTACCCATCGAAATTACATCCATCGGTATTAATCGAGCAAACGAATCCGAAAGAAAGACAGTTGAAAAAAAAAAAAAAAGAAATGACATATTACAATACGACAAAATCCTAAAAATAAGCGCCTCCCATTTCTTCGGCGTATGCATCAAGCGTGACTTTTTGAAGTGAGCTCGACTCTTCTTTCGACACTCGGTCGCCTATATAGGTACAGACTGAAAAAAAAAAAAAACTACACGGCGAAATGATAAGCAAAGTAAACATGAACTTAGTGGGGACCACGGTTAATATAGATAAGAGGATAAAAAATTCAGGTGTGTGGGAAAATACATAATACCGAAAAAAAAAATGAGGGGACGAAATGAAGCAATAATGAAGTGTGAAAACGAAATTAGTAATCATTTTTCGGTACATTTCAGATTAGTTTCTACTTGCTGTGTTTTTCAACTCAAATAATTATCGCGTTTATCATTGCATAGCGTTCAAAAAGTGTACATCTTCAAGATAGGTGAGAATTTATCAGATTTATTTCATTATTGGTTTTTTATTATCTTATCGGTAAAAACACACGACTGTATTTATAAGTAACGCGTAAAAATTAAAGTAAAATTGATAGTCGATTAGAAAACCAACCGAGAGCTGCGTTTTACATTAATCTTTTCATTGGTCGAATTGGAGGCAATTTTTCCAACTTGAAATTTCAACATTTATCGTGAAACATTCTTCTTTTAAGAATTATTTTCACCTTTAATTCGATTAATGTTTTTATTTTCGGTCAAAAGTGACGAGTGTTTTAAAGTAAACAATTAATTTACATGTTATCAAAAGTGCAACATGAGTGTAAATTTTTTTAAAATTATATTCGAGTGAAAAAAATGTTAAATTTTTATCTCGATTTTGCCTTGAAATATATGAACTGAAAATAATGAAAATCAATTGATTTTTATATAACTAAACGAAACGACGGAATTTAAATAGGGTAATCATAATTACGTTGAAATTTCATATGAAATTATTTTCTACATGATTCTGCCGTGGAACTGAAAATATAAGAAAAAAATCACTAATTTTATTTTTAGGTAGGTACTTATATGTACTTTGCAATTTAACTTCATTCATTTTCTTCAGCCTACATAAAATATAATTATTTTCATAACATTCCAGTTGTCTCGAGATCAAAAATATTAATATATAAAAATACTGAAAAATTTTACTCGAAACCTAGAAAAAAATATAATATAATTCATCATAATTAAGGCGCAATAAACAATGAAAAAACAGGAGGAAAAACTATTTCATCAAATCGTTTAGAAAGATGGCGAAAATAATAATAATTCAATTCGTCGAAAATTTTGTCTACTTTTAAAGTAATTTAAAATACGCATAAAATTACGGATGTGTATAGCCTTAATTTTTTTTAGCAGAAGCCTATACAAATGAAAAACCGTACAGAAGTTGATAAGAAAGCGATTATTAGACATTTTCAAAAGATAAGAATACTTCAAAGTAGGTTGGATAGAATTTTACTTGACAAGAAAAAAAAAAAAACGAAACAATTTTACAACACAGGCTGAAGTGAGAAAAATTTTAAAAAGTAGAAACAGCCTAAATTCTACAATTACCATTAAAATTTATGGAGCAAATGAAATTAATAATTTCCCATTTCATTAAAAAAAAAAAGTAATCCGTATATTTCGAAATCTTTAAAAACCTGTTCAAAAATGTTTCACCTTCCTTTAACTTATTTTCTGCCAAAAAAAAAAAGAATAATAATTCTACTTTAAAACAAAATTTATCATCTTTTCTAATCTCAAACAAAAAATTCATCAGAATTTAAAATTTTAAAGAAAAATTTAAAAAAAAAGACAACATACTTTGCAAAACAGAATTCACAATCATTAAATAGATAAAGATAGCAACAAAGAAAATAAAACGGTTCAAAATGGTAAATGTTTCACTAATTAGCATCAAACTATCCCAACAGCTCACTGAATATCTTGACCACCGTTTTAAAAAAAGGCACTTCAAACAACTTCTCAACACGTTTATTCCTCTCATTACGTTTAAATCACTCAGACTAGCTGCTTTAATTTTTCTAAATACCCAAAACGTCGGAAACTGCATTTTATTATTGTCCACTTTCTTAAAGACACCGAGTAAGGCTATCCCTCGTACCCTTGCCGCCTTCAAATAAAACGATGGTAACATTATGTTTCATATGTAACAACAGGCATAGCTTTTAATTCAACTTCAGTTATTCTACAACTCACGTGATGATTACAGCTATACACTTATCAAATTTTTCGACAAGCTAATCATCCATTTACATTCAATTATGGTGTCGAGCATTTTCAATCATTTGCCAATTTTCAAACGTGCTCGTAATAATTTAATCTCCTTCTTGAAATAATCTTAAATCCTCATACACACTCGATCCCCTACTACAAAATAGGAAATTTACAACAAACATTTCATAACCACTCTTTTTCATTTTATTAGGCATTAGGCTTACTATAGGTAGGTAGCTAGCTACACAGATACGCCTCCAGTATTACACGAAAAAAGAAGTGGGAGAAGTAGACGAGTGAAATATCATATTGCCAAGTTGACTAGTAAAAACTAATATTGGAATTACATTAGATCATTTTTTTGAAATAAAAAATTTTAAAAATTGCTCGCAATAGGAAACTAGAAAAAAAATTTTACTTAATGAGTTAACAACACACGAAAAGGGGTTTATATGAAATGGGTAAATTTCGTGAACTATGGTTAGTAAAAAATTAATCAATGTAGTATTGTAATATGTAGGATAATGCGAATTAAGTTCATATTCGAAGTGAAATATTGAACATTTTATTGGGATATTTGAAGTAAAATAATACCCAAAATATTCGGATATCTTGAAAACATTAAAGAATATTTGAATACAATATGGGTATCATTTTACTCGTATTGATAAGTGATATATTATCTGAAATACGAATAATTGAATCAAAATTAAATTTTTAATAATCAAAAGTCCACTAAAAACTCAAAAACAAAATTCTACCTGTAAAAAAGAGTGTTGCTAGATGTAAAACGTAAAAATTCCCAAAATATTTAAAAAGTTATCAAATATGCGAAAATATGCTATTCTTTTTTTGACAAAATATTTGAAAATATTCAAAATAAATTAGGCTAATTTTAAAGGAAAATCAATAAAAAAATATATATTGTGTCACCCTAGTAGTATGTACATGTAACCTATTTTTTTCAAGTAATAAATTCAGCACCTTTTTTATTTAAATATGAAATAAATCAGCTCTATTAAAACACCATGAGGAAACAATTCAACTTTCGTAAAAATCAACTATTCGCCTCTCTCTCCAGTCGCTCATTTACCATTGCAAAATACGTCGATATTAAAATAAAAAAAAAAAAAAAAATGAACAAATAAAATAATTAAAAACCGAACTTTAAAAAATAGACCAATTCCTAACTAAGTCACCCATCCCTGCAAATAGTATTGTTTCGATCGATACTGCGAGGGAAAAGGTCAAACGGGGCCTCGGCATTAAAGTACTTGGTACTGTAGGTCCATTGGATTTTTGTTGCAGGTTATGCTATTCATGTATGTACTGAGTTTGATGCCTTGGCCACCCAGACCTCAATATATAAGGAAAATCTCGCATATATATATCGTAACTAGCTCAGCTTACCAGTCGAAATGAGTCTGTAAAACAAGAAATAAAATTATTACAATAAAAAATAATCAATTTTGCAATTTTTTATGAATAATAAAAAAATTGAAATAAATTTTGAAAACATTTTAGTTTTGAACCAAATACAAATAATGGTAAAATTCTTAAACCCTTCGAATTGAAATAAAAATACTTGGTGAATATGTGCTAAGCCTGTTGTTAGAACAAAATTGACTAGCATTTCAAACAATCAACTTTTTCATCGCACTAATGAAAATTTCCGATAAGGTTGAATGAACTTGGGAAAGATACACACTTCCCTCAATACACGGTCAAGTCTACTCGAGGTGAAATCTAATCAATACTATTCCCAGAACACGCCTTGCTTATCTCTAACCTCGATGAACTGTTCTCACCTCAAACACATACCTACTCTTACTGCAGTGTTGCCAAGTGAATTTTTGAAAAAACACTACATTTGGCTGAAAAATGTAGTTATTTTTTTCACTTTTTTCCCTACATTATACGTGAAGAATCACTTTTTCAATACTTCTTTTGCAAAAAATTACTTTTTTCTTTACATAACTGGTTAAAATCATATTTAACGCCATTTAAATGGTTCATAATTTTAAAAATGATCAATTCTTCATAAATATTGTGAAAATTTCATCACTTCAATCAAGAAATAATATCAAAACTACAACTAAATAAAATCTAAAATGTCAGATTGGAAAATATTTCATTGTTTTTATTTCACTTTCAATAATATTCACTTCTGCTGATACAACTAAACAGTGGAACTCTGAGACTAATCCTCTTCCCAGTCAAAATTAGAAATATGATGAGAATGAATGTAGAACTACAAAAAAAGTGAAAATAAATTAAATTTCATTTGATCACTTATAAGCATGTATGAATAAAAAATAAAGTTGAAAAATTAGAAAACAAATACGGAACACCTATATCCTATCAAGTATCAATGGAATAAAAAACATCTCAAATTTGGCTTTACACAAAATTTGAAAATTAGGTTTCAGTAAGAAAAAAATGGAATAACAACAAAATTAAGAAAACTACGGGGGGAAATGTCATTTTAAAGAAATTTTATAAGATAAAACTGTAAAAAAACCACTACTATCAGTTTTCTTACATGAAAAATCCCTAAAATCACAACGATTTTGGCCCAAAGATTACTACAAAATGATTTTTCACTACCTTTTTCACTACACGTAGTGAACTGTAGTTATTTTTCACCATTGTAGCGAGAAATCATTACACTTGATAACCCTACCATACTTGTATTTCTATTTACACACCAAAAACACTATACCTAATACCAGCTTACAAAGTCTCAATACAAATACACACATATCGCTCGTACCAAAAACGTATGCCATTGAGAAATATAAAGAACAAAAAAAATATCACTTTAATGAAATAGTGGCAGGTATTTGAAAAAAATAATAAAAAGTTTTCCATAGTGGGGCCCGAAACGATGATGGTATGGCGGCTTAGCATGTAAGAGTAAATTTAACCCACGGTACATGGGAGTGTACATCATTCTTTCTTCACTCGTTATTTACACTTGGTGTTATTCTTCGGCTTAAGGAAATGGCATCAACTTTTTTTTACCATCATAATCTGATAAGTAATTTCAACAACGCGTCTAAATATGACGCAAGTCCGATAACGTATGACAGCTATACACCTAACGTTTCAGTTTCAAGTCGCGCAAAATAAAGAAATACTCGCTCGTATAACGAATATATGAGCTGATTTAGTGAATCTAGACGACATATAGGATAGGTAGGTAGGTAGGTACTTGTAATAAATACTGTTAAATTTAAAACATTTTAGATTTATATACGACGTACAGGTGTGTGTGTGTGTGCGCGTTCGCATACGTGTATATATTTCGAGTACTTAAAGGAATGGTTTTTTGTCTGACATGGGTTTACGTCTTATAATAATTGTAAAAATAATGACAAGACAAAAAAAAAAAAACTCGCGAAGTGTCGTATTTGTGTGGATTACCAAGATTTTTAGTCAAGAGGTTTTCTTCAACGTATACATAGGGTAGGAAGGGTGCTGTAAGGAGAGCTAACAGTACAATATGGGTGCGGAAAGAATAGTACCTAAACGATGGTAATAAGTCATAGTATTTTACAACCGTATCGTACTAGGTACAAACAATACTTGCATTTGAAATCGTACATTCGGTATCGAATCTAGATTAGAAGTTTTTTACTTCAAAATTCTTCGTAAAAATGCAGCTACTTTGTTGTGTGCTTACCAGTTCGAGAGAGTAAATTGGAATGCCACAGAAAAAATTCATTTTCATCTTAATTAAGTATGAACTTCACGTATCATGATGAAAAATGAAATAAACGTGAATCTTCCACTCATTAAAGAGACAATTTATAATAAACCATGGATTATCCCTCACATCACCTACTGTGAGAATATCAGAGCAAATCATTACATCACTTTTTCTTTTTGTAGAATTGACAAAATCTATAAAATTTCTTAATTTTTAAAAAAAACCTATCAATTTTCATTTTTATGGATAAATATTTAAGTTTTCCAACGAAATGGTAAAGTACCTATTAATATCGAAAAACTACTCATAGAGTCAGCGACGTAAAAGCGACAAGTTTGGTGATAAAACTCCTCTCACAGTGATTTTTTTCATACAAAAATTCA
Organism: Ferrisia virgata; assembly: GCA_900060175.1. Taxonomy (NCBI): domain Eukaryota; kingdom Metazoa; phylum Arthropoda; class Insecta; order Hemiptera; family Pseudococcidae; genus Ferrisia; species Ferrisia virgata. The sequence continues at coordinate 11,555 of FIZR01007688.1, forward strand.
TCTTTATAATCGAAAAAACAGTAAAAATTCAGCATTTAGAACATAGAAATACGCCAAAATACTCATTTTTTAACCGCTTACCTTCAAAATTTTCGCCCAAGTTACTTTCGGAATATACATATACTTTTAATTTACAAAAAAATTTCAGTAAATCCTCCCCTCGCCCCGCCTCGCTCCTCCTCCTCACAGCTGAGAGAACGGTGGCATTCACGGAATTGTAAAGCTATCATTTTTCTTAGTTATGCTGGGTAAAAATTCCACCTAAAACTTATACTAAATCTATACTTGAGCAAAATTTCAGTTTCTTATCTTAATTTGTAAAGGAGATATACCAGAGTTGAACGAAGAAAACTACAAAATCTACCTAAGAAACCATTTTTTTAGAGCTGCAAGTAAGAAGATGCAATGGGATTGAAAAATCAGAATCCCAACAATACGTATGTAGGACTCCTAATAAATCTGTAGGTTAAATTTCAACTCCATGGCACAATTTAAAAGGGAGATATGAGAAAAACTGACTCACAAATGGCAACAACCACCTAAAAACTACTTTTTGGATGGTGTGAGGGGGGGCTGGGATCATTAGGTCTGAAAAGTACTCCCCCTCTTCCCCGGACTCATCTCGGCTAAATACCAAACTTCAATCCTCTAACTCAATTTGAAGGTGAAATATGCGAACAAACTTTTTATTCACGGTCACAAATAGGAAAACCTCTCGCCTTTATCTCCCCCTCCCCCTTATTGACACAGGAGTCTGGTTTTTGTGATTTTCATCCCGCATCATCACATCCCCTGAATTTGGACATGTGTGAATTTGGACCTAAGGTTATTCCTATTCAATTGCATTCGATGAACTGTCAATCTAAGCCTAATGGCCGAATTTGAGCGATATTGGTCTGTATTGAGCTGAGTAAATGAATTTAGTCTTTGAGAGGGAAATTTTTTTTAAATGAGTAAAGCTCAAAAATGGTTTTAGTGGTCGTTCAAGTCCTCGAAACGGATATTTTCTGTACCCTCTCCTTTCCTTCATTCGCCATAGATTGATAGATCCCAAAAACCGAGTTTTCTTCGAAAATATGACATACGTAGAAAATCACTGGAAAGAAGTAGAGCAATACTGTTGACTTTGAGGCAAGGGAGAGAGGAGTAGCTGAAATTTTTTTAAAAGTCAAAAACATATATACCGAGCGAAGTGAGGGTGAAAATTGTGCAAAATTTTCAGCACCAGCGGTCAATAAATGAGTATTTTGCTGAATTTTACTGTTTTTTCATGTGAAAAAAAAATTACTCAAGGGGGCGGGGTCAAACCCGAACCACCCCCTCTTAAGGTATTTACACCATTGCCGAAAAGGATAAAAAATCAATAGTTAATAAATTTCAAAAACATTTCAAGTTCTTAGCTGTTGCATTACAAAATTCATTTTTTATTCACTACCCCAACTTTTTTAAATTTATTCTAAAAAATTGATTTACATTGAGAAATAATTTCAATTTGAAAACACCTTGTCTAATTTTTTTCATTTCGTAATAAAAAATTCATAAAATCATATTTATTTTCAATTTTAGAAAAAATTTTCATTCTTAAAATGTATTACGTCACTGAATTTCAAAAAATTATGAGTCAATTCAAAATAAAAGGGTGTAACAATTATACGAAAACACTCACTCGTCATTGTCAATTTTTACTGCCGTTAGAAGATTTCAATTGTGCTAAACTCAGCCTTCGAATTAAGAACACTTATTAATCACTAATTAAAACTTTTGAAAATTTGTACAAATTTTTATCACCCATAGGACAGTGACTTAACTAGGAAGATCTTAATGGGGGTGGGGGGGGTTCCATTTTTTGGGTCTGAATTTATAGAAATAAATTAAACGGTATTTCCTAGAATGTCCGAGCGAAGCGATGGGGGAGAAATTTTGATAAAATGGACGTTTTAACGATCAAAAAGTACAATCAGAATTGTTTTTTCTTGAACAGTGGTACGAGGTGCCGGTAGATATTGAGATGAATACCAGAAAACCGTAAAAGGCATATCTAAGACCCATACTAAATCTTTATACCTCGTTTCAACCTTCTTGATGAAGTTGGTGAGGAGTTATGCGATGAACAAATTAAAATAATAAGAAAATTCGACCAAAAAAGTACATTTTAGGTACTGTAAAAGGAAAGCAATGTGTCTGAAAGTTGAAACCATCAAAAAACATACCTATGGCCCCTACCAAGTCTGCATACTAAATTCAAAACTTCCTAGCTTACTTTAAAAAGGAAATAAAGGAAGAACATCTCTTTTCCAAGGTCAAAAACAAAAAAACTCTCATATCTCCTCTCCTAATTAACATATATGAAGCTGATTTTTGGATCTGTTATACAACTTCGAAGAGCTCATTGATTAGCTCAAAAAGGAACATTTTTCGCGATTCTGGCCCCTCAGCACTCCTTGCCCCAAATTTGGGCATAATTAAATTTTGACTCGAGGTTAACCTAAGCATATTTTCCGAATTTCATCTATATTGATCGGTATCGAGTTGAGTGAATGATTTCTAGTTTCAGACGAAAAAAATGTATCATATAAATATCTGACACGGCCAAAAATGGTGGTAATGGTCTTCTGGGACATCAAAACGGATTTTGTTGATCCCCCTCCCCTCCCCCACTCATGAACCGTAGGTCGATAGATCGTAACAGCCTAGTTTTTATTGGCAATATGGCATAACGAATCAGACAAAAAAATAGCTTGAATGCGAAATTTTTCAAGTTTTTCAGTTTTACCCGGGGGGGAGGGGGTCCGAATTCCAACCTTCCTTAGCTACACTCTTGTCATAGGATGTTTATCCAGCATCCCGTGTTAATTAGGTCTGGTTAAGGACCTGGTCAGAAAATACTGTTATCAAAACAATATATGTGTACGTCTATCTAACAACGTCCCACTTTTGAGGTATGGAGTTACGCCCATGGGGTAATACTAGATAACATTTCTGATCGATTGAGACCTCGAGGAACCCTCTAAGTG
>FIZR01007690.1:0-10075 GCA_900060175.1 Ferrisia virgata
GCTCCACATCCAATATTAGATTTTGATCCATCTGTGAAGATAGCTAAGGTTTCTGGTTAAAAAAAAAAAGAAAATCCTTTATTTCTTTTATTTGATCTAATAATCGTGATTAATTTCACAAATTAAACACCACTTTTCATTTTTTTTTCCCTTTAGAACCAACATAAGCAATTCAAAATTCAAATAATAATAAATGGAACGAGAAAAACAACAGAGCAACTTGGAATTTTGGCAATTCAAAATTTTAAATTCCCTTCCTCAATAACTTGAGGGAAAATAAAATATTCCAAGGTTTTTAACAGATCACTTGAAAAATAATTGAACAAATCTAAGTGTATTTGCATTTTGCTAGAATGTTAACTGAAACTGAAACTAACATTTGAAGGAACCACCAGAACCAAAGTTTAAGACTCTGTTTCTGGCAGTTCTGGTTAATTTCAAAATTACTCCTCTCTGGTTGTTCTCTCTTTGTAGAATTCTTTCGTATAACTTTTGTTTTGGTACTTATTGAGAATGGTTCCTTAATTTTTTCAAATGGTTCCAATTGGTTCTGGTTCTGGTTTTAAAATTTGAAAAAAGTGGCTCTACTGTTTTTTTTTTTTTAATTAATTTTTTGGTGTCCTTTTTCCAGGTCAAAAAGGGGAAACCTGTAGTACTTCCAATTGGTTCAGAACCCTGATACATGGTAATGGAGAAAATCAGGCTGAAAATCTAAAATCTAAAATCAGCATTAAATTGATCGATTATTTTCATAATTTCATTCGTCTAGAAAGTCATACCAATAAATTGTCCAAATACAAAACTGATAAGTACTAGATTCGTTTTCCATTTAATTGTAAACAAGAAGATTCTTGAGAACGTTGAAAAGAATCGAACACCGCACGTATCATATCAAAAATTAAGACAAGAGAAATAATTAGATTATTTTATTCACTTATAGACAATAGAAAAAAAATTAAATTATTGAAAATATTTTGTGTGGTGCTTATATAATAATCAAAGGTACCTTAATAAGTCTTGGTTTAAAATTTTGAAACGCTCAAATCTATCAAATGCTTTGGTAAGTAATAATATCAGGTATTGGGTAGAGGGACCTTGTATACCCGACCAAAAACTGTCCATTAATTCGGGATACCTATTTACCTACGTGTTTATAATTTTATTCCATCTTTATCGGATTCCGAACTAGTGTCACAAATCTTGAAACTTGGATCGCTTTCAACGTCGATGGACTTTTTATCAATAGATCTCTGTATCTCTGTCAACGTTTTACCTTTAGTTTCTGGTAATATAAAATGCACATACAGTACAGTAATAAAACTACAAACCGAGAAAAATAAATAATTCACGTACATACCGTATTGTTGAGCAACCCTCAAGTACAGAGAATTAATCAACACGCCCATTAAAGAATTACCAGTAATAGCAATACATCCTCCGATCGGTTTGATACTTTGTGGAAATAATTCTCCTCTTATTAAAAGGAATGTCGAAAATATACCCATACCATAGATAACCGAAAACGAACTAATACTCGCGAAAATATACCAAGAAAAGTTTGGAATTTGATGAACGTATTGTTGAGTATAAAATAATACAGCGCTGCATAAATGCACAAAAGCTGCCAGGCTGTAAAAAGTTCTCATAATAGTTTTACGAGCAAATCGTTCGATAAATAGAGACGACAAAGAGACCGCGGAGAATTGCATTATACCGAGCAAAACGGTCAATTGTTTTCGAGTAAAGTAGCTGGAATTTGAAAATGATACCGTAGCATATGAGTTAACAGCTGAGAAACCGGTTGCTTGAGTTAAAACATAATGTACGAAAACTATCGATGTGATCTTATAAATAAATGGAGTCGATAGTAACTTGACTATGGATTTCTTACGATCTCGTTCTTCACAAAGGTTTGCTTGCATCGAGTTAAATTCCTTATTGGTTTGTTCGCAGTTTTCGTAATTCGCACCCCTTAACCATAAGAAATTCTCCTGAGCTTTGTGTATATCGCCTTTCATAACCAGATATTGAGCTGGTTCTTTTAATAATACAGTTGCCAATAAAGAAATACCACTAACAATAGAGCTTACAAATGCCACATTGTAGTAAGATAAATAGTTGGTGAATAAATATTGTACCAGCATTCCTAAATACAAAAACGATATCAGCGAACTTCCAAATATACCTCGAATACTCGGCGAGCTATTTTCGCTTATGTAAATCGAGCTACTCGTGTTTAGTAATCCGTAAGCTGAACCGAATAGAAATCGTGCTACGCATATCGGCCATATCGATTTAGTCAGCCAGATCAATATCCACTGCATAAACAGAATACTGCCACTGATAACGAGCGATTTGCGACGACCGATCCTATCCAATAGAATTGTTGCTAATACTGAACCGGCTGTTCGTCCCATTTCTTGTAGACTTGTGATTAACGAACTTTGTGAAGTATTCAAAGGAATTACGCTGTTCGTCTGAGTGAGGGTTTCCAGCGTTGGTGAGATCCAGCCTACTCCTAGACCGGCTATAAATTGCAGAAGATTCACTGCAAGATGAAATTCAAAATTTTCAGAGGTTTTATATGTATATATCATCGGCGCACTGTAGGTACCCGATCTGCAAAGTTGAAACGGTTTCAAAACTAGGGGAAAACCTGAGGTACTAAAACTACTTTGAAACAGTTTCAAAGAACAGAGGATGAGGGGATAATATCAATAAAATCTGTTTCGGTGTCCTAGAACACCGTTACGACTATTTTGGCCATTTTCAGATATTTAATTTTTATTAATTTTTTTCCCCCGAACATGAAATCCATTTACTCTGTTCGATAATGACCAAAATCACTCCTATTCGCTCACTCGTCTCAGTTTTGCGGTGGATTGAAGTATGAGTTGGGATGACCTTAGGTCAGAATTCAGTCAAGATCAAATTTGGCGAAGAGGGTGCTGAGAGGTCAAAAGCACAAAAATTGTTCCCTTTTGAACCAATCAATATAAAATCCAAAGCTGTATAACATGTCCAAGAATCAGTCTGCTGGATCAAATAAGAAGAGAGATATCAGTGCTTGATCTTGAAAAAAGGGCTATTCTTGCCCCCCTATCTCTCCACCAACAGGAGTTAGGTGTCGAAATTTGGTATGTAAATTTAGTAAGTGCCCGAAATTTGCCTTTTGGTAGTTTCAACTTTTTTGCTACATAGCACCCCTTCACAACCTCGAAAATGTAATTTTCTTTATTTTTCCAAAGACTAAAATGATTTACTCTTCTTGATCAAGACCACAAACGCTCCAGTTTAGTCAGTCGACTCAGTTTGGCGGCGGTTTAGATATAAATGATTGAAGACAGCCTCGGCCAAAATTCAATTATGACCGAATATGGGGGAGGGGGTGCTAAGAGACCAAAAACGGAAAAATTGTTTCTTCTTGAGTCAATCAATTGAAGATCTAAAGTTGTATGATATATCCAAAAATCAGCTTCCTAGATGAATTAGGAGAGGAGATATGAGAGTATTTCCCTTTTTTGATCGTGTAAAAAGGCTCTTCCTCCTCTATCTCTCCAACAAATTGAACTCAGAAATTTAAACTTGGTATGTACATTTAATACGGGCCCTAAGATGTGCTTTTAAGGATCTAGAATTTTCAGCTCCATTGCACCCCCACACAGATTTTATAATTTTTAGCTTGATTTTCCATATCTTTTTGGCAATGAAAACCAGGCTATTAGAGTCTGTCGACCAACAGCAGTTGGGGCGGAGGAATACCAAAAAAATCTGTTTTGGGGTCCTAGAAGGCCATTCAGACAATTTTTGACCATGTCAAATGTTTATTTCTATTTTTTCTTTATTCCTCCCCCCCCCCCCCAACATTAAAATTATTTACTCTGCTTAATGTCGACCAAAATCGCTCCCATTCGGTTAATCGGTTCAGTTTGGCGGTCGATTAGACATATTCGAGTGGGGATGACCTTGGGTCAGAATTCAGTTTTACCCTATTTTGGAGGAGAGGGTGCTAAGAGGCCAAAAACACAAAAATTGTTCTTTTCTGAGTCAATCGATAGAGCATCTGAAGTTGTATAACATATTTAAAAATCAACCTCCTAAGTCAACTAGGAGAGGAGATATTAAGGGATTTTTCCCTTTTTGACCTTGAAAAAAGGCTGCTCCCTCCTTATCTCCCCACCAAAATGAGCTAGGAGGTTGAAATTTGGTATGTACATTCAGTAGCGGTCTTAGATGTTCTTTTTGGGTCCCGACTTTTCAGCTCCGTTGCACCCCCTCACAGCCCCAAAAATGTGGTTGTTTGGTCAGGTTTTCTCATTTTTTGAGTTTTTTCCTCACATAACTTCCCTCCAAATTTGGCTAGGTAGTTGAAATTATGTATGTACAGTCAGTAAGGACTCCAGATGTGCTTTTCGGGGATTTCGATCCTCATTGGACCCTTCTTATCCTCAATGATGATTAGGAAAAAAGCAACAAAACTTATGACAAAAAAATTGAAAACAAAACAATACAGAAGTTAGGGTAAACGCTCCTGTTTTCTACACGGTACCTATGTATAAAAAAAAAATATTAAAAAGTCCAGTCACGGATGCATGGGCTTTTAAAATTTTTTAACGGTTTTAAAACTAACATAAAAAACTCCATCAATACTACTCCAAAATTATTTCAATGACACTGTTTCAAAACTATTTCGAAACAATTATCAGTTTTCAATGAAACAATTTTGCTACATTTTTGGAATTATTTGAAATGGAATCTTGGTCTCATTTCATAACCTCTTTGATATTGTTTCATGACTGTTTCAGTTTAAAATTGAATTATGGGGATATTTCATAACCTTTTTAAAACCATTTCAAAACTGTTTCATAACATTTTTTATGATTTTGGTGGCATGAAACCATAATTTGAGCATAAAAAAAATCGTTTCATATTCGTTTCTTTGCAGATCGGGTAGTGTATAGTTATCTTACCTGGAATGACGGCCATTACTTGATGCTGTACTTCTCTATTAATAAACATTTTGTGGGAAATTATTCAAATTAATAGATACTAAAAATATACTTTACACTGATTAATTTGGGTTAAATATTCATGTCACAATATTTAACTTTCCGTAAAACAATAAGATGAAAAAATCTTGTACGTTATTTGTTGATTTTTGATACCTTAATCGCTACCTAAGCTCAAAGATTTTTCCTGGCGTTCATAATCATTACTGAAATATAACTCGACTAAGTCTAAGTAGCTAATCTCGTAATTTATTCGTGAAATTGAATAAAAAACTGATATTTTTCAAACAAAAAATCAATACTTCAAAAGGTAATATTATTTGATTTCTATTTAAAAAAAAAATGTTTTTAAACACTTCAAAATTCCTTACTTAGAAAAACTTGTGTAAAATTAACTACTTACTCGAGTAAGTACCTGATGTAATTACTATAAATACCAGCTTTGGTAATACCTACTCTCAAAATTCTTCAGGTTTAGATAAGGATATAATATACAGGGTGATCAATTGAAGATGTAAACCATTGAAACCTCATACTTCGCTTATCAAATGGAGATACCAAAGCTGAATGTATGGTAAGCCCCAACCCATTCATTACAGCAGAGTTTTGTTTTACATTTTTAAATTTATAAACATCAGCGGCAATTTTTTAATTCTTCCAAATTTTATCTCCTCTTACAATCTGTTTTACATTTTTGAATTTATAAATATTAGCAGTAATTTTTTCTAGATTTTATGAAGATTTTGTAAGTGTAAGCATTGCTTACATTGCTTACATGGATGCCACGCCACTGATCCACTCATAGAATGAAAAATGCAATGTTTTTTTTCAAGCGGATTTTTGTAACATTACAATCATGAGAATTGAAGGGTTCAATGAGCATTAAAAGTCAAAACTCTAAAAGGCATATTTAGGGTCCTAATTTCAATTTTCAACTTCGTAACCAAATTTGGAGGGGAGTTATGCGAAGAACAAACACTAGGAATGAGGAAAAACGACCAAAAAACCACAGATTCAGGACTGTGAGGGGGTGCAAAGGGACTGAAGAATCGAGTCCCCCAAAAAGCACAACTAGAGTCCCTACTGAATGTACACACCTGATGTCAAGCTCCTAGCTCAATTTACAGGTTAGTTATGTGAGGACTAGACTAAAAAAATAAGAACAAATGACCAAAAAACCACATATTAGAAGCTGTGAAGGGGTGAAATGGGGCTAAATGGTCAGGACTCCCAAAAGGCACATCTACGACCGCTACTAAATGTACATACCAAATTTCAGCTTCCTAGCTCATTTTGATGGGGAGATAGTGGAGGAATGACCCTTTTTCAAGGTCAAAAAGGTGAAAACCCTTATATCTCCCTAAATTTGAATCTTCTATTCTTCTATCGATTAGCTGCAAAAGGAACAATTTTTGTATTTTTGGCCCCTCAGCACCCCCTCTCCTCGAAATGGGAATAATCTAAATTTTGACCTAAGGTCTTCCTCACTCATTTATATCTAATCCGCCGCCAAACTGTGCTGATTGACTGAATTGGAGCGATTTTGGTCAGTATCGAGCAGAGTAAACGATTTCAATATTCCGGAGGAAAAAAATAGAAATAAATATCCGGCATAGCCAAAAATTGTCTTAATGACCTTCCAGGACCTCAAAATGGATTTTGTTGACATTCTCCCCTTTTCCGTCGTTGGTCCATAAACTGTAATAGCCTGGTTTTCATTAACAATGTGACATAGAAAATCAGGCTAAAAAGGAGAGTGAAACCTTCCAAAGGTGCACATCTAAGACCTACGTTAAATCTATATATCAAATTTCAACCCCTTCTCTCCACCCTCAGATCAAAGTTGTAGGGGATATATGCGAGGAACAAACTCAGAAAATAAGGAAAATCGACCAGAAAAGTACATTTTTGAGGCTGTGAGGAGGTGCAATGAGACTGAAAAGTCAAAACCCTTAAAGGCGCATCCATGGCCTGTAATAAGTATACTTACCAAATTTCATATTCTTAGCTCAATTTGGTAGGATAATAGAGAGGAGGAATAGCCCTTTTCCAAAGTCAAAAAGGAGAAGAACCCTCATATCTTCCTTTCTAATTGATCTAAGAGGCTGATTTTTGGATGTGTTGTACAACTTTAGATTTTGCGATTATAGCCTCTCAGCACTCCCTCTCCCAAACTTGGGCATGGTTGAATTTGGACCAGAGGTGAATTCCGGTTCAGAAAATCAAATAAACCGCCAATCTAAGTCTGTTCCTCAAATTGGATCGATTTTGGGTGGTATCGAGCTGAGTAAATAATTTTTAGTTTCGGGGGAAAAATTTAAATAAATAAAAATCAGTATCCGACATGGCAAAAAAAAATGGTTATTGATATCCCCCTTCGCCTCAATCCACCGTAATAGCTTTTGTTTTCATTGACAATATGGCATAGAAAATTAGTATAAAAATTTTCACGTTATTGGTGACATGTACAACATAAATAATTTTCATAATTATTTTTATCCAGTTGCTGCAGGGTATAGCTGCTCCAAATGACCTTATGTATGTCTTAGTGTTTTAATTAATTTTTTTTGATATCGTTTTGGTAACACTGTACTTATAAAATTAATTTAGTGCTCGTGTACGATACCAAAAATCAAACATGGTAAACAAAACAATTGAAATTATACTCGTGTTTGGTTATCAAAACGAAACGTATTGTACGTAATAGTTGTTGTACTTACACTAACCTAGACAGACGTCTCGAATCACTTATCATTAAATTAACTGAAACTTTATTCGTAATGAGTTTTAAATTTGACTGATAGGTGTACTACCATGTACTCGTATATATGTAATTTGTTAAATCTAAATCGTTTCGTTTACTTGTAACAATCTGCCTAGCCTAAGACTAATCAAGTAGGTCTTGTAATATGCTCATTTGTAAAGGCACATATCGTCAAGCACTGGCCATTATTCCAGGTTCGATGAATTATTACTTACTTAATTACCTACTAGAACCTGTACTAATGCCTCATTTAATTTTATAATTAAATTAAAATTATCAGTTACAATGAAGTGGATTACGATACGAGTAGGTGTCTACTTAACTTGTATTAAAATTTTAATTAATTTATTAACAGTGAATCTTTTCCAATTAAATTCGGGCCTAGGATACGGATGGATATCGCCAACTTTAGAAACACTGCTCGGCCATCCGGACAGTGTAATTCCACTAACCTCTGCAGACAGTTCTCTAATCACCAGTCTACAAGAAGCAGGTCGTATTGCAGGTTGCATATTGGCTATTCTTTTACTTGATAAAATTGGTCGACGAAAATCACTCGTAATCAGCTGTACAATGTTCCTGGTGCAATGGTTGTTGATCTGGTTGACCAAATCAGTTTGGATAATATGTTTATCTCGATTTCTGTATGGTTCTGCTAGCGGTCTGTTGAACACAAGCTCTTCAATTTACATAGCAGAAAATAGTTGGCCGAAAAATCGAGGTGTATTTGCTAGCCTTATGGTATCCTTCTTTTATCTAGGAATGCTCGGGTCTTATTTGTTAATTAATTATTTACCGTATTACGATGTAGCTTTAGCTAACTGTATCATAAACGGTGTTACATTGGTAACATCTATTCTATTAAAAGAACCAGTTCAACATCTTATAATGAAAGATGAATTAAAAAAGGCTAAGAAAAATTTCCAATGGTTACATGGTCATAGTAGTAGTAATGGTGATAATAACGCCGACGAAAATGACCAACAAATACCCGAAGAATTAGCCACTATACAAGAGAACATTCGCAAAGAACAAGAACGTAAAAAATCAACAATTAAATTGCTAACAACGCCGTTTATTTATAAAATAATTATCATGATTTTTATACATTACACTTTAACTCAAGCAACTGGTTTTTCAGCTGTGAATTCCTACGCCACGATATCATTTTCGAATTCTCGATATTTCACTCGAAAAGAATTCACCGTTTTCTTGGGTGTTATGCAATTAATCGCTGTATCTTTGTCGTCCTTATTTATCGAACGGTTTAATCGTAAGACTATTATGAGGACGTCTTATGGATTAGCAGCATTAGTTCATTTATGCAGCGCTGTATTATTTTATACTCATCAGTACGTTGGTCCTGTAACAAATTTCTCTTTGTATATTTTCACCAGTATCAGCTCATTTTCTGTTATCTACGCTTTGGGTATATTGCCAACTTATTCCTTGATCCGGGGAGAAGTATTTCCTCAAAGTATTAAAGCTATTGGTGGATGCGTTGCAATTACTGGGAATTCATTGATGGGCGTATTTACCAATTTTATGTATTTAAGGGTCGCTCAGCAATATAGTTTGTGTGTGAATTATTTATTTTTTTCGATTTGTAGTTTTATTACCGTATTGTACGTTCATTTTGTGCTGCCTGAAACCAAAGGTAAGACATTGGTTGAGATACAGAAATCTATTGATAAGAAATTTATCGATGACGAACGTAACCAAACGTTTACAAATAAGAAGAGTTGAATGATAGACGAAGTGTACATATATTCATTTGTTTCGTCAATGAAAATCGCCAGAAGGGAGAGTGTGATATAGATATCCCTGTAAGGAAGGGAAGTGCGCCTCTCCGTGTGTTGGCGCAACTGGCTCATCCACCGAACCAGGGTACGAAGCTCGAGAGCCACGCCTGGTTGAGAGGTTGTTGCGTTGATGCATTGAGAGGTGCAGCTTCTCTTCTCTAGTAAAAATATTAATTCCTTTAAGAATTTTTTTTACGATCAGTTATATTATCTTTTTTTTTTTTTTTGTTGTTTGTTATAACTTTATAATGAAATATAACTATCGAAGTTAAGTGTGCTGTTTTTTTTTTTTTTTTTTTTTTTTTTTTTTTTTTTTTGTCTTCTTCGGTATGTGGCCGAATACCGGCTGAGGCAATAATTGTCTAAAATGGGTATGTAGAGTTGAGTCACTTCCCCCTAGTTTAAGTATGTAGTTTTAAGTTCGATATGTCCTCTTGATAGGACGAATTTTAATTTATTTTTTTTAGAATGATCTTTCGATAGATCACACCGTTGTCTAA
>FIZR01007696.1:0-13275 GCA_900060175.1 Ferrisia virgata
CAGATTTTGCATATTCGTCGACTTTTTCGTTTCTCTCTATACCTATGTGACTTGGAACAATCCTGGCCCAATTTGGACGAGAGTTATGCGAAGAACAAACAATAGAAATTAGGAAAAACGATCAAAAAACCACAAATTCAGGACTGTGAGGGGGTGAAATGGGACTGAAAAATCGAGACCCCTAAAAGGCATATCTATGGTCGCTACTAAATGTAGGTTGTGCCGCATTAACCTAGCCACCCTTATACCAGAGATAGGTCAACTCATACGACGTACCTGGAGAATAGTTTGCCTATCTAAAAAATTGAAGGGGCCGAGATATGCAATTTTAAAAATCTCATTTTAACCTAAACCAGTCCTTCACATTCCTGGTCACTAAAAAAATTATTAAAGGGAGGGAGGTCGTGATAGCTTTTTCAGAAATTATGAAAGAAAAACTGAAAGAATTGAAAAATTTTTAGTACATTTTTTAGTATTTATATCGTTATATTATGCGAACTACTTCACTCCCACTCCAAATTTTTATATCACATATACTAGTGAGTATGTACTGCATTTTGGCGCAAACCGCGAATTTTTATCGTCATTCGTTTTTTTTTTTCTGTGAATTTCCCGAGTGGAGGACAGGTTTAGGTTAAAATGAGATTTAAAAAATGGCATATCTGAGCCCCTTCAATTTCTTGAATACGCAAACTATTCTCCGGGTATGTCTGAAGAGTTGACCTATCTCTGGTATAAGGGTGGCTCGGTTAATGCGGAACACCTGTATGTACCCTTAAGTGAAAGGCCAAAAAAGACATTTTAACACATTTTTGGCACTTGAAAAAAAAAAACTACCATATTATATTTTTCCAGGGGGTGCTGAGCTCAGTGTCACGGGATGTTTAGCATACGCTATCACCCAGCTGGCTACGGGCCTAAATCATATCACACAATCAGTAATGTAATAGCTTTGGCTTTCCTTTGGAAATGCATTTTCTTCATCCTATCATAAGAATAATCGTATTGATACTGTAATAAACAACTCCCACTTATAACTCGATGGTATCAATATCATCATAAGTTTTCAGCTAAAAAGGAGACCTTTAATCAAAAATGTTTACATTTAAAATTGAATAAACTCTGAATTCAAAAGTTTTAGATTTAAAAAGTACCCCATTGTTTGTATTCTTAAATATAACGGATTTCGAAAAAAAAAAAAAACCGAATACGCAGTTGTTATGAGTGAATTAGATGTCGCTTGGATTATATATTATGAACAAAAAAAAAATGTAGGTTTTCATCTTACGCTGGAAACCAACGATTGTATTTAGAATGTTATTTAATAACGGTTCAGTGTAGGTAGATATCATCGTAGTACAAATCCATTGTTTAATATAAATTCAATTCACCTTTTATTCGACCGAGCTCAACGAACGAACGAAGTCGTAAAAATTTAATTTACACCACAGCACAAGTCAACGACCATGAAAATATATCCTAAGCTTTCTTAGATACCTAGCGAATATAAAACGGCTGAAGTGTGTAAAAAGACATAAAAACTACGTTGTTAGAAATGATGCCCGTTATTGCTACAAAAAATGGATAAATAAAGAAATAGGCATAAAGAATACGAAGAGGCTTGTATACCGCGATGAAATAAATTACCGATCTTTTTTCATAAAATCTACCTACTCCAGTTTACAAGATATCATACAGACACTACAAATACTTAGTTCACAGGGATATTTCTGATATTCAGGTATGAATAATAATTTTATATAGTAGGTATATGCTATGTATACGATACGCTTTGACTGAAGCAACCACCAACCACCATCTCATCTGCATGATTAGAACTATTATATCATGTACATGAAGTTATTCAATTCTCTATCATACCTGTATAGTACTACTATACAGGATCTCTTTTTACTTACAATGACAATATTCGTCTCGGATACGTACGTAGTTGGCTGGGGAGGTACCTACAAATAATTTGAACTACTCGCGTAATTCAACAACTAGGTACTTTGATATTAAACCTCCTCCTCTCCGCTCGATCTTATAATACATCGGGCGAATGGTGCTATTACATTTTAATGGAAATGTTTAACAATGAAAAGCCCTCGACAAGTGTTTCTGATGTAATAGGTATGTACATGACAGAATTCAAGGCGGATCCGCAGAACAGTTTTCACCCGAAATCACAACGGCCGGAAATAAAATCTTAGTTTAAATATTTGCTTTGTGTTTTATCTCATAAAACGCCGGCTGCTATTGCGGCCTTTACGAAGTAGAAAAATAATAGCAGGTGTTATTAATCCCGCACAATGACGCTACCAATGATACAACTTGTACTTTTCTCATGAACGTTTTGTAAAATAATAATTGCAGGGTTGGTTGTTACAACCGCGCCGTGAGTTTTTGTAATTTATAAAAGCGAAATAAATTCTTCACCCACGTAGTCTATTCGTCCCTTTTCGCGATGAAATGTTGGTAACGTGCGCCCCGTGCGCGAAAATCAAACAGCAGCAGCTATGCTTAGGCGATGGGAAAACTTGTAGGGCGATATTTTCTCTTCGTAGACGTCCTGTATGTATAGTGCAAGTATAATCTTTGATCGAAAGTAATCGAGTTTGTGAAAATCTGTACTCCTAGGTAAGTACTTACATGTACAGGTACGACTAACCTCCCTTCCTGGGTTTGGTAGTAGGTCGTCTCGGTACAACGTAATATAACTTCCAGCTAAAACTTATCCTAATGCCGAGTATATACTTACTATAAAGGTAATAGGTATACACATAGCGAAAGGAAATTTGAACCAACAACCAAACTCGATTCATGTGGAAATTCAATCTTTAAAATTTACCCACTAATTCATAGCCAGATTGAAAAATGAAGCTGTTTCATCTGCTCTAAATGAAGTGAAAACAAGATTATTTTAAGTTTTTTCCTCCTTATACTAAATCTATGTAAATTTTAATGACGAAAGTACGCGTTACTAAGGGAAGAAGTGTATCCTTAAATGTATTAACAATAGTAAACTATTGACAAATTTTATCGAAAAGAATAAAGTGTTGTGAAACTGAATTATAGATAAGTAACAGTAGGCAGTCACAATAGGACTATTCTAAATGAAATGTTCCTTAAGTTACCTAAATTGAAATTTTTAATATTTAGCGAAGTAATCAATGTATTTTTGTGGTAGGTAGTCGAGTATAGAAATAGATATATGGAAATTTAAGAATGAATTGACTTTGAATTACCCGCTCAGCTCTCCCTGTGACACTCAATCCACAAATCCACATCCAAAACCAAACTAGTTTCAAAATTCTAAAATAGCATATCCGAAAACCTTTCATGTTAACTCCCCTGTCCACAATGTAGGTATATTTCATAAAATTTTGAATTTTGAAATCCCTGTTGCCGCAAAGTAATGTAGCAGTGTCAGTTTCAGTCTAGAAAAAGAGCTGCTCTGAATGAAAGCTTGTCTTCTAAACAATAGCCAGGATGCAGTGATCAGTGAGTAACTATTTGCTAATTCTCCTTACTATTAGAACCACCAAATGGGCATTTTGTAGTTCCAGTGTCAACACTTTGAATACTGGCCCTATTTTAACCAATCAAAAAGAAAGAAATTTGATAGCATTGAAGTTTCATCACTGTAAAATAAAAAAAAAAATCCCGCAAAAACTCAAAATTCACTGGACATCGATTTTTTCAACTTATCAATTTGATTGCCCTGAAATAGTGATTGTCTTATAAGATAACCTAACTCTGAGGGCAGGCTGGGATTGCCCAAAAAAAAGTTGTCCCAAGAGACAACTTGTTATTCACAAGATAATAACTATAGATTGTCCTGAAGATGTGGTTGTCTGGTAGGATAATCTGACTCTTCAGACAAACTGGTATTGTCCAAGAAAAACAGTTATCTCAGGAGAAAACCTGCTATATATGACAAGACATCAACTACAGTTTGTCCTGAAGCAGTAATTGTCTTGTAAGGCAACTTGGCTTTTTGGACAAACTGGGATTGTCTGAAAAAAATAGTTGTCGTAAAAGATAGCCTAATACTTATGACAAGATGTTAAGTACAGATTTTCCTGAAACAGTGATTGTCTTAGAAGACAATCTAACTCTTAGACAAGCTGAGATTGTCCAGGAAAAGCAGTTGTCCTGAGAGACAACTCGCTTTTTAGAAAACAAACGTTGACTACAGATTGTCCTGAAAATATGATCGTCTTGCAGGACAGCCTGACTTTTAGGATAAGCTGTGATTGTCTAAGAAAAACAATTGTCCTGAAAGATAACCCGTTTTTTAAGACAGCAAGTATAGTACAGATTGTCCTGAAAATCTGATTGTCTTGTAGGACAGCCTGACTCTTAGGACAAGCTGAGATTGTCCCAGAAAAACAGTTCTCCTAGGAGATAACCTATTTCTTAGGACAAGACGTTAAGTACAGATTTTCCTGAAACAGCGATTGTCTTAGAAGACAATCTAACTCTTAGACAAGCTGAAATTGTCCAAGAAAAGCAGTTGTCCTGAGAGACAACTCGTTTTTTAAGAAACAAACGTTGACTACAGATTGTCCTGAAAATATGATCGTCTTGCAGGACAGCCTGACTCTTAGGACAAGCTGTGATTGTCCAAGAAAAACAATTGCCCTGAAAGATAACTCGCTTTTTAAGACAACAAGCATTAAGTACAGATCATCCTTAAAATATGATTGTCTTGCAGGACAGCCTGACTCTTAGGACAAGCCGAGATTGTCCCAGAAAAGCAGTTGTCCTAGGAGATAACCTACTTCTTAGGACAAGACGTTAAGTACAGATTTTCCTGAAACAGCGAGTGGCTTGTAAGATGACCTTACTGTTAGACAAGCTGGGATTGTCCAAGAAAAGCAGTTGTTCTAAGAGACAACTCGCTTTTTTGGAAACAAACGTTGACTACGGATTGTCCTGAAAATATGATTGTCTTGCAAAACAGTCTGACTCTTAGGACAAGCTGTGATTGTCTAAGAAAAACAATTGTCCTGAAAGACAACTCGTTTTTTAGGACAACAAACATTAAGTACAGATTGTTCTGGAAATGTGATTGTCATTGTCTTGTAAAACAAGCCAACTCTTTAGGCAACCTGGGTTGTCCCAGAAAAACAGTTGTCCTGAAAGACAACCCGCTTTTTAAGACAACAAGCATTAAGTACAGATCGTCCTGAAAATCTGATTGTCTTGTAGGACAACCTGACTCTTAGGACAGACTGAGATTGTCCAAGAAAAACTGTTGTCCTAGGAGATAACCTATTTCTTAGGACAAGACGACAAGTACAGATTTTCCTGAAACAGTGATTGTCTTAGAAGACAATCTAACTCTTAGACAAGTTGAGATTGTCCAAGAAAAGCAGTTGTCCTGAGAGACAACTCGCTTTTTAGGAAACAAACGTTGACTACAGATTGTCCTGAAAATATGATCGTCTTGCAGAACAGTCTGACTCTTAGGACAATCTGTGATTGTCTAAGAAAAACAATTGTCCTGAAAGACAACTCGCTTTTTAGGACAACAAACATTAAGTACAGATCGTTCTGAAAATGTGATTGTCATTGTCTTGTAAAACAAGCCAACTGTTTAGGCAACCTGGGTTGTCCCAGGAAAACAGTTGTCCTGAAAGACAACTTGCTGTTTAGGACAACAAACGTTTACTACAGATTATCCTGAAAAAGTGATTGTCTTGTAGGACAGCCTGACTCTTTGGACAGGCTGGGACTGTCTGAGGTTAGTGGTTGTTTTTGGAGACACCCTGCTATTCAGAACAAGACGTTATGTACTTCACCAAAAAAAATTAACTTGTTCTACATATTGCTCTTCCTACAGCAGCAACTTGCAAGGAAACTGCTATTGATGAAACAGTTTTGAAATTTTGCACATTTTCCACTTAGACCAGTAGTGTACCTACATTCATAGCCAAGTATCAAGTAGTACCAAACGGCCTGAGCCCCGCATTGGGCTCCAGCTGTACTCTCTTCTCCATAATTTGGCGAGAAACCTAGATCTTTAATATTAGTAACTAAATTACACCATGACGAAAATAATGGTTCAAGCGAGAACACGCATAATTTCTAGATATGCTTCTTATTGGTAATTTATTTCAGTCGCTTTTATTGGCTACGTGAAATCGGATTTTTTTTTTTCTCTCAAAAAAATGGTAACATTTTTCTTCACCACTTGCCAACACTTTATTTCGTAGAAAAATTGTTCAAATGGAAACAAATAAATTAAGTTTTCAAAAAATAACGAAAGGAAATGAAATTACAAGCTAGCGAAAAGAAAAAAAAAACTAATGAACGTTTAAATTATGTAGAAAAGCGATAAAGCTTAAAATTGCGCGAAAAAATTTTCAAGATTTGAAAAATTACAACGCCATACGTTGTCCTACTTTCTTTTTCCTTCATTTACTCGTAACTTCGCATTGGCTTTCGTTTTTTTTTCTCGTTTTCACCTGCTTCAAAAAGCGTTGTTAAAGTTTTCGTTTTAAAGATAACACTACCGGAGCTGTCTCAGTCCGTTAGCGAGCATCTTTATTACTGTATACAATTTTTATAAACTTTTTTTCTTTTTTATCAGGTCAAAGTTCAGTAGAAATGAGTAGTAAATTGTTGAGAGAGAAATTCGGAGCGTTTTTTTTTTTGGTTGCTGTTGTTGTTGTTCTAGATTATGATATGGGTTGTTGGATAGGTAGCTATAGGTACAACAGTACTTTAAAGCTGGAGATTAGTGGATGGTTTGTAGGTACGTAAATATTTTTAAAAGTGGATTTCTTTTTTTAAAAATAACTTCGCTGGAAAAAATTTACTACCTAGTCGTATTAAAATCTGTACCTGAAAAGTTTAGCTGGTTAATTGAGAAATTTTAACTCGACGTAGATGAAACATCTGTGATGAGGTATACGAATTCTCAAAGAGATGTCAAGGCACATGAGAGTTTTGCTTTTTACCATGTACACAGCTACACACTACACACGTAGTACATACTATATATGTCAGAGTAGGTACCTATTACACATTCCACAAATGTTCTTATACGTTGGTAACGACGTAAATCCATCTTTTTTATGACGGCAATGAACATTATTCGTAATAGAATGTGAAAGTTGAGAATTGCGAACGTTTAGGAAAAATTTATCTTTACAAATGGCGTCAGTTTGATGCGAAATTAAAAATAAATACTAAATGAATTCCAGTAAATATCCCAGGCTTATGTTTGAAAACCATTTTCAGCACACTTTCGTAACACCATCTAGCGTTTTATATTATTTATATTTAAAAAGTGACGATTAATTTTTCCAATTTAAAAAAAAAAATGTTATACTGTACCGAAAACATCTGTATAGTTTCACGAAATGAAAAACTTTACACTGCAAAACAAACCTCTTCGATCAGGCTGCGAGTAAGTTTTTTTTCTTCCTTTTTTTCCAAAACTTTCCCATAGTCTTTTTTCAAATTGTTTATACCGTTGAAATAATATTTTAAAGAAAAGTTGTATCGATGTTAACACGTTGTTGCTAATTAAAATTAGAGAAAAAAATGTGCTTCGTTTGAGCGAAAAAAAAAAGAAGAAAAAAAGAAATAATACGATACCGCGAACGAAAATTGCACTTTTAAGCTCTACTGAAGAGAAAAAAAAAGTTTTAAACGAAACAAAATAATAGAAAGCTTTCCAGTAATTTGAAACTTTTATAACCCCTTAAAGCGAAGCAGTAAATAAAATTGAGAAATGTCTTGTGGCACAGAAAAAAAAAGACTTTTAAAAGGCCAGCTGTTCTTATTCAAAAGTTTTTACCTTTTAGAGTAAGTTCCATAACTTTAGTTTTAATGAACTTCATTCATTTTATAATTTTTGCAATTTCAATTACATGAGACGAGGTTTTTTTAACGGTAATTGCCTATTCCGCGCCCCATATTCGGACAGCATTTGAGAAAGGAAAAAAAATGTTCTTAGCTCATTAATAATTCATAGTATTTCGCGAATGGTGAACTTTTTTTTTCGCGAATTTCCCGAATGATATGATAATGCGATTTTTAATTTTTTCCCCTTTCTCTTTTTTACTTTTTTTGAAATCATTCGATTTTACCGGCTCGTCAGGCTTCCACGTCACGAGAAGCTTGACGAAGCGGTTTCACTCGTAGTTCGATTGGCGATGACGATGGCGACGGTGGTGTATTTCAGTTATTTTATAGTCTACTTCGTTTCATGAATATTTATAATGGGTAATTTAACTCTTTCGTTTTGTTTTTCTTAGCAGCAATTATACGATTTTTTCCTCGGTAAATTTTTCGCGCTTTGATTAATACCCATTTGGTTCATTGGTTCGATTTCCATTTAATATTGATAGTAAAGAAGTCCCTTCAACGTTTAGGGTACCTATAATAAAATAACTAATTAATTCTTCTATTAGCCTCTTTTCTCTTTGTTGGACCCTTTTTGTCTTAATTTTTAAATGAATGAGAGATCATTTATTTTTACCTACTTGGATTATTTTGGTTTCGTTATTGTTGCCGTTTTCATTTCCTTTTTTAAAAATAATGTCTAAAAAATCGACGATTTATTTTTGTTACTCGTCAATTCAGACACTGAAACACCAAGACGTTTCTCTGCAAGTTACAGCGGAAAGGGGATTACAGAAAATTTTTGCAAGTAGTTTCTCTCTTAATTTCCAATACAAAGCTTTGATATTTGACCCGAAAAATTACTTTTTTTCGATTTCAGAATGGATTTTACATGCAATACTTTTTTTTTGGAATTTTTCTTGCAACCTGATTGGTTGAGATTTTCATGAGTTATCAGGGACCCGGAGTCACTCGGCAGTCGAAGCCACAATGATTCCAAAATGACTCTCAACTCCGGGCTGACTCTAGAGTCAAGCTAAAATCAGAGTCAATGAATTTCAGAACGACCCCAGAGTCAGGGTATCGAAATTCAGGTCGGTAGGGTTATGACTCCTAAGTTAGATGAAGTCAATAGTCAAGGACTGAAAATGACTCCGGAGTCAGTAGTGAAAGTTTTGAGTCGTGAAAACTGAATCCAGGTATCAAAATTAATGGTCAGTAAAATCAAAACTCCGGAGTTGGGATATCAAAATTCAGGTTAGTAAAATTCTAACTTCAGAGTCAGAATGGAGTCAAGAGTCAAGATTTGAGAATTACTCCGGAATCATAACACAGTCCTTCAGTTGACTCCAGAGTCAAACGCTTGTGGTCAAAATGATTACAAAATGACTGCAAGTATGGTTGACTCCGGAGTTGGGGTATTAAAATTCAGTTCAGTGAAATTATGACTCTGAAGTCTGGCTATTAAAGTTCAGGTCGAAAAAATTCTGACTTCAGAGTCAAAATGGGATCAGGAGTCAAAGTTTGAAAATGACTGCGGATCTAGGGGTGCAATTTTGGAGTATTAATAACTGAATCTTTCATCAACTTCAGAGTCGAGGTATCAAATTTAATGGTCAGTAAAATCATGACTCTGGAGTCAGATGGAGTCACGGAGTCAAGAGTTAAGGTTCAAGAATGACTCTGGAGTCAATGGTCAGAGTCAAAGTCAAATTTCATTATGACTCTGGAGTCAATGGTAGGAGTCAGAGTCAAATTTCATCATGATTCTGGTGTCCGATGGTAGGAATTGTAGTCAAATTTCGTCGTGACTCCAGAAACAAGGTGGAGTTGAAATCAGTTTTTTTTGCCGACTCCGGACGATGATCACTTCACTTTGATCATCTGATACAGAATTGCAAGAACACTTACAAAAAGTTCTCGTTATGTTATCGTTTTCGTTCTCAAAAGAAGTGTTCTCTCTCTCTGTGCCTGTTCCTATTCTTGATATGTGTTCCTGTTTTTGTTTCCGTTCCATTTCCAATGTGAGAATGTCCTCGTTCCGTTTTTGTTTTCAATATTAACAAATTATTAGATATTTCATTGCCGAAATTCCGTGCTAACAACAACAAACCGAGAAGAGAGGCAAGCATTTTAAGCATGAGTTTTTGGTATTTCACCTGATCACCTGTTGACCTATTGCAATGCTGCCTAATAAAAAAATGTGAACCTAGAAAAAGTAGATGAACTTTTGAAATTTATCTTTGATAAGAAGAATAGAAGTAAAGAACAGAAATTTGTTCTGTTTATCCCATTTTTGTTCTAGTTTTCGTTCTTTACAAAATAAAGTTCTTATTTTTGTCCACGTTCTGGTTCATCACGACATAATGTTCCCATTCTTGTTCTTCAGCGTTTTTTGAAAACGTTTGCGTTCCGTTCTTACAACATTGATTTGGTGTGACATACCTGTAAAAAAAATTATCGTGCATGTTGTTTTGGAGATATAGGAGCTGATCTTGAGTTGATCTACCAGTACGAAAGCCACATTGCTGGTTACATAACGAGGAGTCACTTTCTAATTTCCATTTGAGTCTAGCAATGATTATCCATTCTAGAACCTTGCAAAAAATTGAAGTAAGCGAAATAGAATGATAGCTATCTACTAGTAATGGGTTTATAGAGGGCTTCAGAAGTGATACAATGTTAGGTATTTTCCAGGATTCTGGAAGAGATTCTGTTTTCTATATTGTGTTGTATATATCCAGCAAATGGTTGATTATTTTGTCTAGAGCATGTTCACAATTATTGTTGTATTTGTTGATGAAAATATTATCAACTTTCATTGGTTGAGGTCAGATGGAACTGTCCAATCAAAATGCTATAAAAAATTTTAAAACCGGGTACATATCAGTGCTCTCTATCGAAATATATGTCAGTAAGTATTTACAAAATCTCCTCACGTTTGTGTCCACCAGTTAGACATCTTAGTATTTCAGTGTCTATACTCAACAGTATTAAATTGGGTTATTATTATTATACTGATCATCCTATAACCAAAATTAATTTCTTGTTACTTATTAAGAACATGATAAACTTGAGTACCTACCTACATAAACTACATGTGCACGAATATACTGTATGTATAGGTACATTTTATTACATTTGAAAACATAATACTCGAGACATTTTCCAATTACTGCAGCGGTAAAAGCATTTTTTCTTCGCCAATGTCAATATAATAACGGTTGTTGGTTGATGGCACGTGTGTTACCGACACACGACCACTATGTAATCGCTGGGGTCCGATATAAGTAATCTAAAACTTCACAGTGGGTGTGCAAGGGTTTGAAGACAATTAATATAGTTCATTCGTCGTTTTTGCTTAATCTTTTCATAGAAATTTCTTTAAATATGCTCTATGCTCAAAATGCTCGTTAATCTTACTTTATTACGGTATATTTTTTACCACCACAATGAGTCGTCTGTAAGGAAAAAGTATCAAATTTTATACGTTTTTAAAACTCTTTCGAGTGAAATCAACCAGAAGAAACGTGTCATATTCATTTGTTTTCGGTTAACGAACGACGTAGTAGTTTTCATCAGTTAGATATCGTTTCAATTATGATTTATTTTTAAATTTAAGGGATCGCGAGTGCGCAACGATTTTCGAAAAGATAAAGCGAAATGGCCTTAAAATTATTTTAACTTGTAGATTAAAGTCATCTAAAGCTCATAGATTTTCAAAAAATTTGAAAACTTTTTCCACGTGCCCCCTTTTTTAGGAGATTTAAGAATATGATACTTTTTACATTTATTTCTTTTACAATTTTACAAAAAATTAACGATGCATTTTTTTTTTTTTTGAGAAAACCCTCCTGAAATTAATGTAAAATTTTATTTCAATCTTTCTAAAGCAATAAGTATTTACCTTTTTGATCGTCAAGATAGGCAACTTATTCATAAGACGTGCTTTTCTGGATGGGGCTGGGTTATATTCGAATTTCGATAGCTCCATGTCCCCAGCCCCGCCCATATGGGATTGGAGGATGAAAGTGATACCATTCGTTTGTGCACGCAATCATTTCGTTTGTTGATGCTCAAGCTCTCAATCCCGTACTTTTGAAAACCTTGAGTGAAGCTGGGGAAATGCGAGCCTCAATGATTGGGGGGGGGGGTGAGGGTCGAAATTGGTGTCAATCGTTTATGCTTCATTTGTGTTCATTTACGCTCCCAATCATTTCGTTTGTGCGTCCTCTTAAGAAGGAGTTGAAATAGGTAGGATGGGGCTGGAGATATGCTGTTTTTAGGGTGATAGAGAGTGGAAACTAGTGTCAATCGTTTGTGCTTCGTAAACGTTCGTTTTTGCTCACATTTACTTCATTTGTGCTTACCCCCTCCTGTATTTGAAAAACTTTTTTGACTGGGGCTGTATACATGCAATTTTTAAAGCTATGTATGTAACTCGAAGCTAGTGTAAATAGTTTGTGCTTCATTAATGGGCAAACAAAGCACAAATGATTAACACTAGCCTCCGTCCTCCCATAGAGCTCCTTTAAAAATTACATGCCCCCAGCCTCACCTGTAAACATTTTTAAAATAATGGTAGAAGGAGGGGAGCATAAATGAAATAAATTTGTGCACAAATAATTGACACTAGTTTCCATACCCTAGCAACCCCTTGAAAATTACATATCCCCAGCCCTACTCAAGGGCATGAGCACAAACGAAGAAAAATATATGCACAGATAAGCGCTAATGTAGCACAAACGGTTGATACTTGTCCCCAGCCCCACCCATTCGACCTCTTTTTAAAGGGATGCACAAATGAAATGATTGGGTGTACAAATGAGTTCAAACAAAACACAAATGATTGCCCCTCTCCTCTCGCATGGGCGGGACCCGCATGTCTGCAGCCCCGCCCTCAGTTTTTAAAAGTAGGGCATGAAGGAGTTGAGCACAAACGATTGGTACCACTTTCATTCCCCAACCCCATATGGGCAGATCGGATAGACACCTTTGATATATGCAAAAAAATAACCGAAATAAGATTTTTTTTTCTTTCAACTTTAAATTACTTCTAGGCCTACCAGACTGGATCTATTTTATATATTTTTTTCAACGGTTGCTACCTTTGTATCAATGTTCGGCGAATGTCAAGTACATAGAATCAAATGTACTTGGTGAGTAAAAACTTCTAGAAATTTCACTTTGTAGCCTACAGTCCAAACCCAGAAAAGTGCTCTATAAAGTGAATATGCTATGCTTTTTTGGGGAACGAAAAAATCAGTTGGTTTCTTGTGGGTATAGGTGGGACATTCACGAAACTGAGCTTTTTCGATTTTTGCCGCGTCACTATAGGGGGCTGGGGCCTAAAAACCCCCATTTTTTCAAGTTGACGGGGAACAAAAATTCTTTTTGCAGTTTTGTAGCACA
>FIZR01007697.1:0-21731 GCA_900060175.1 Ferrisia virgata
AAAAAAAAAAAAAAAAAAAAAAAAAAAAAAAAAAAAAAAAAACAGGAAAAAATTCATCAAAATGTCCCTTTAAACCTGATATAAAAATGAAAATAACTTATATAACGGAGTGTCCAATAAACATTTTTGAAGGAAAAAAAATCACTACTTTTTTATGATTTTTGAACAAACTCTCAAAATTATTTCATTAGCACCGGAAAACCAAAAGTAGCAATATAGCCCTGACCCCCTTCCTTCCAGGGAAAAAAACAATTCATCGAACTGACCACGATATTTTTCTTTTCAACATTATTTCGGTTTATTGTGAACAAGTTTAATAAATGCGTTTTTACGGCGAACCGAGTATGCAATTCTATTAACGTGCGTACTACAGTTTGAGTGGAATGACCAAAGTTACATGCATAAAATACCTTGCAGACGTCATGGGCTCATGGAACGGCATTAGTGGCATTACCATAGATGTGTGGTATGGGAATCTGACCCCTTTCCCCCTTTTCCCCAACGTAGCGCTGTACAGACATCTAAAAATTTAACAAATGAGCAGATTTAGAATTTTGATCTGATCACAAGTTTAGAGGCGAATCTTGCAGACAGAAATTTTTTCCACAAATTTTGTTACGCACACATTTCTCTGCCTTCATTGTTGAAGGGGCAGTATTTTTTGGAATTTCAAGAGCAGCCATAACTTATCCAAAAATCCGGCTCCACCATGACCAGTGGCGCACCCAAGGAGAGGGCTACGATGGCTATAACCTCCTCCTATTGGGCGCGAAAAAGTTGAAATTTTTATTCTTTTACGCTGAATTCAATACTCGAATTGTTAAAAACTTATCACTGTCTTAATGAGACTTCAAAAATTTGCAACCCTAACTCGAAAAAATAGCACTTTTCATGACTTTTTAAATTAAGACCTTCTCTTACAAAATTTCTGGGTGCGCATATGACCACGACTACTTCAAAAAAAAATGAAATATTTTATGCAGATATCCAGATAATGTACATTTTAGGGCGTTTCAACTCTAGATTTTTTTCAAAATTTGGTGTGGGGGGGGGGAAATAAAAAAAGTTGCGAAATGACATAAAATGAACGTGGTAAAAATTTTGGATTACTATCTTCACTATTACAGTCCCTCGTTATCTCATAGTGGTGTATTTACGATAACTTTTTCATCAATTTTAGTACACTCCTGCTCGTGGTTTTTGCCATTTTAAATTTTCAACTGTAAAAAAAAACTGACCTTGAACCTCGACAAAATTTTAAAAATATCCCAAAAAGGAGTTTTTAACGTAGATTTACCTAC
Source organism: Ferrisia virgata (assembly GCA_900060175.1). Classification (NCBI taxonomy): domain Eukaryota; kingdom Metazoa; phylum Arthropoda; class Insecta; order Hemiptera; family Pseudococcidae; genus Ferrisia; species Ferrisia virgata. The sequence goes on from FIZR01007697.1 coordinate 1,302, forward strand.
CGTATTCATTTTTGTCGAACTCAGTTGCGCAAAGATCGAAAATCTCAAAAAACCGTACAGTTACATTGAGAAAAAAGACCAAATAAAGAAACTAACATCGGATTCGTGTTGAGCGAGTCAAAATACCCTAATAAACGCCATTTTCGCAATAGTTTCATTTGAAATCTCGAACTTAATTTTTTTTGTCAAAAAAAAATTGAAAAATCAGTGGGAAAAGTGAGAAAAAACTGAATTTTGAGACTTTACACAAAACAATAGCGAAAATGATATTTATCGGTGTGTTTTGACCCGCTTACCACGAATCTGGCGTTATTTTCTTCTTTGAGCCATTTTTTTCCATATAAAACGACAAAATTAAAAAATCCTGCTAAAATAACAATTCTGTTGAATTTAAGAATTATTGAAAATAACGCAATAAAATGACCATAACTCCGAAAGGCAAGGTGGTGGAGGGTCAAAATTTTTTAAAGAATTTTTTTACATCTAGACACACCATTTGAGGGCATTAGATTGAAAATCGGAGCTGGAGCTAAAATCACCCCTCATCCGGCTATGCCTTTCAATTATTTATTTAGAATGCAACAATTTTTTTTTTTGAATAAAAAAATAATGATTGATTTTTAAATTATAAGTTGAAATGTTTAAGTTGGATAAATGTGCAAAAAATAGTTAAGTAGGTGGTGTACGTTTTTAATATGGACATGTTACATCTTCAAGTTCTAGAATTTTCACCTAGGAGGGAAAAGTGCCTAAAATTTTCAAGATAATGAAGCAACAAACACGAAATTTTATCATTTCTAATGACATAATAAATGAACGTATTTTTTTTCTTCCTTAAATACTAGATTTTTCTCATTCTTAAACGCAGTTTTGAAACTCCTCAAGAGCAAAGAAATTTCTTGAATTTTTTTTGGTATGATGAGTTCTACTATGGTTCGTTAGTACCAATAAAATCAAAAAAATAATTTTTTTCAATTTTTCACATAATTTTAAAATTTTAAACCAAAAGGGGCAAAGGTAAGGGTCTAGTTGGTAGCATAAAATTTTTACCACTTTTATTTGACATCATTTCACAATCTTTTTTCACCGCTCTCCTCCAACTCTTAAAAAAAAATCTAAAATTGAAACGCCCTAGTACATATGTATCATATTCCAGTATCTACGTACGTACATTTCACAAATCTCGACCTTCTACTCACTCCACCTGCTCCGGGCAACCTGCAATTCACAATTCAAGGTTATCTTCTCGAAGACAAACGAAAATTGAATTATTTAAGAATTCAATTTTACCACTATTTGACACATTCAGGCTGTTTACGCCGCCTTACGAGTCTAAAGTTACGTTCTTTTTCACCTCGCTCCCTGTGTTCTATCTTATTCGAAGCAACAAATCGTGTATTAGGGCTGTTTTGAAATTAGTTTCGTTAATACATTCACAAAGCTCAATTTAATACAGCATACTTACATATTACAAGTAAGTTGCAAACAAACAGCATACAGCAAAACAACAAAGCTAGCGTTTATGTTCGCAAGGGGTACCTACTACCTACATGAAAGGCATATGTCTTTTTGAAAAACTTGCTCATGCAGCATCCAGGTACTTTTACGAAGAAATGTATCTTTAATACCCGTAAAGTTGGTGTCTTTTTTCTAAACACTGTACTTGCTGTACGTATACACGATGAATACTTACGCGTAGTAGAACACCGGGTGCATCCCCCCACCCCCCCTCATAACCGTATATAATACCAAACGATACCTAAATCATTCTAAATCTATCCCAACGGATTTATTTTGCCAGTTATTTTAAGCGAAAATAAATGTGTAACATTGCGCTTTACCAACTTCTTTTATATACGTAAACGTATAATACGCACTGAACACTACGCGAATACCAACAACAATACTATAGCATCCGCTACGAATCTCCGTTCGCCACCACCTCACTCCGCTTCATCATTTTGCGAGAGCTTATTTAGCCCGAAGTATTTAACAGATGAACGAGCGAGGCGCCAAACCATATACCAACAGACCAGTGGGTTATACGTACTATAGGCGCTGCGCTGCTGGTAAAATTATCTTGGCAAATTTCATTTTATAATTAAGTACACGAAAAAAGAGAGCTGGTCACGCTGGTCGGTCCAAAAATTAAACCAATTTTGTACCGGCGACGAAGATATAGCCTAGCCAGCCTGCCAGCCACAGCATGAACGAAGGTCGAATCGGTATACTGTTCGTGCATGGAAGGGAAGAGAGATATTCTAGACAGCGCAAGGATAGAAAACATCATCTCGCGCGAAAACCAACCAAATACGTGGCCCAATTCGCAAGCTGTGTGCGTATTGTTTGTGCACGTCGAAAGACGGAAACCGGAAACGTGAAACGGCTTCGCAAAAACAATATCATAACGGTTCATGTACAAAGCGGATAATAGAGTAGAATTAAGCTTTTTCAAAACAGGTACCAGAGGTGGGTGCCTACTAATTGCAAACAGACGAATTTTTTTCAATTTTCAATTTGTCTATTTCCTTTCTTTTTTTTCCTTTCTCTCTCTTTTTTTTTTAGCATCTTCTGATTACCTTTTTGCCATGAAAAATATGGTTCATTTGTAGTTCGTGACCGCAATACCCAACCCGAAAAAATAATTAAAGAAAATCATCACCTCGAAGCATATTATACGAGGTGTTTTGCTTCGATAGTACTTCCTTCATATTACAAGTAAAGCAACTCAAGTTGAACATATGTATAATGTTTAGTCTATTCTAATCATTGCAGGGGCAAAGATACGCGGAGTTTTTATGGCCACTGAATTCGATTTTGACAACCATTTGAGCTTTGAACAAAAATTTGTCTTTTAAAAGGCAAGTTTCAAATTCTAAAATTTGACAAATTTTCCACATTGTTGCCAATTTACCAAGCTTCAAAACTGTCTCAAGGTGGGACTTCGTGTTGTAAAGGTAGCATACCCAATCTCTAAGGTAGTATTTTGTAGGCAAATGAATTTTACCATTTTTTATCATTTGAAAGTTGATAATCAAAAAGAATGAATATTAATTTGAAATAATGGAACAGTCGAATCCATTTGAAAAGATGCTCAATCGGAATTTTTGTCATTTTTAAGGAATTTCAGCCATGCCGGTTTCGTTAGAAGTTTCAGCACGATTTTTCGAAAATGACTAAATTGAATTAGATGAATTTTGGATTTGTTGTAGAAGACCATTAAAACAATTTTTAGCCATGTCAGATATTTATTTTCATTTTTATTTTTTATTTTCTATTTTTTTGCCCTCAAAAATTAAAATCATTTACTCCGCTCAATACCGACCTAAATCACTCCAATTCAGTCAATATATGAGTGGGGATGAACTTAGGTCAAAATTCAGTCAAGTCCCAATTTGGGGGAGGGGGTACTAAGGAGTCAAAAAAGCAAAAATTGATCAATTTTTAATCCAAATGATAGAGAATTAAAAATTGTGTAACATATCCAAAAATTAACTTCTTAAGTAAATTAGGAGGGGAGATATGCGGGTTTTTTCTCCCTTTTTGAGCTTGAAAAAGGGCTGTTCCTCTACTATCTCCCCACTTAATTGAGCTTGGAAGTTGAAATTTGGTATGTATATTTAGTTGGGGCCCTACATGCACCTTTGGAGTTGTCGACTCTTCAACTCCATTGCACCCTCTCACAGCCACAAAAAAGAGGTTTTTGGATAGGTTTTTCTCATTTTTTCAGTTTTTTGTGTTCATTCCTCAGAATAGCTCCCCTTCAGGTATGTACATTCAGCAGTGGCCCCAGATGTGCCTATTGGAGGTCTCAACTTTTCAGTCCCATTTCACCCCTTCATAGCCTTAAATATGTGGTTCTTTGGCAGTTTTTTCTTATTTTTTGAGTTTGTTCCTCGCATAACTCCTCACCAAATTGGACTATAAAGTTGAAATTAGATATGCCCCATCTATAGGACCCCTGATGTGCCTTTTAGGAGCTTCAACTTAGCCCCATTAAACCCTTCTTACCCAATTCTAATGATGGTAATATCCAAATTTTGGATTTTGAACTTCCCCTTTAAAAGTCCAATTCGAGTCTAAAGCTCAAATGGTAGTCAAAATTGAATTCTGCGACCACAAGAACAGGAATCCCCGTATTGAACTCATTCAATTTTTGGCTCGCTGAAATTTATACTTGACTCGCAAAGGAATAAATTATACATTTCAAAAGGAAGTTCCGAGCGTCACTTTTTCTCTTTTTGCCATAGCTCCATCCATGACCACAAATGTTTGTCTTTTAACGCTCTACAACGCTTGTCTGAACCAATTCTTCGAATTTTTTCAACGTAACGGACTTACCCTTAGAGAAAGCTAAAACCTTTTGAAGAATAGTTCAGCTTTATGCAGCCTCCCCCCCCCTATTTTGAGAAAAGGGGAAGGTCCAATATTTTTCTCATGTTACATAATTCAGAAAGTAATGAATTAAGCAGATTTTTGATAATTTTCATGTGAATTGAAGACAAAGCATGTGGGTCTCTCTAGGAGTCGGAGTTACAACGATTTCCTCTTCACTCCGAATCCTCAATTACTCCGAAGTCAAGGTCACAGATTGATTCTGGAGTCAAAGTAGAGTCAGAGCCAAGATTTGAAGTTAACTGCAGAGTCAAGGTCGAGTCAGAGTGAATATCTGAATTTAACTCAGTACTCAAAGATGGAGTCTGAGTCATTGACTCCGCAATGGGGGTCAATTTTGACTCCAAATAGTGAAGGTTTTTTTGATTTTTGGTCATTATTAAAATGTCGATTTCGGCTTCGGATTTATGAAAGTCAATCAGTCGAAACGTTAATTAATACGTGGTTACCCGCCAACGCGAGCTACAATTTAAAAAGCCCAAAAAAGTGATTCATTACTCCATGTGTTTTCTTCAAAGCATGTGAGTCACTCAGGAAATCGGAGTCAGAACGATTTCCTTTCCACTCCAAATTCTCAATTACTCTGGAGTCAAGCCAGAGTCAAAAGTCAACTTTCTATGGTGACTCTGGGAATCAGATCGGAGCCAGAGTAATGTTTTTCGCTGATTCACATGCCTTCATTAGAGATTTTCAAAAATTATTTTTTTCTGAACTTTTTTGCTTCTCCTCACCACCTCTTGGGGAAAAAAGTCAAGGAAGTAAAGGTGTTTGTTTTTTAATTCTCTACAATGTTTGTTTCAACATTTTTTTCGTAAATGCGTTGTTTGAGGAGTAATGGACAAAAAACAATCTTTGCACCAACTCAGTGAGTGGAGGAGAGGGGCAAAACATGAACGAATTTTAGGAAAGTTCTGGAAAATCGAATTCTATGAAATTTTCGTTCACTATAAAAGCTTTTTCCAAAGTCAAGCGTAAAAATTTAAAGTTTTTTGTAAAATTTTTGTGCACGTTAAAAACTTTTGAAAATTACCTCAGATTTTTAGGGGGAAAAATTCAGATCCGTATATTTTTCCCCTGCAATGATTAGAATAGGCAAAACTTCATAGATACGTTTAACTTGAGTTGCTCAACTTGTGGTATGAAGGAAGTATTATCGAAGCGAAACACCCTGAATTTTTATGACATCTCACAAGACGACGATAACAACAACAACTACCAAGTATTTAAAATATAATACAATTTTTTCTGCATGTAAAAACGAGTTCAATACAATTAAATTCAACTTTGAAAGCAGCGTAATTTTTTTCATCCTTCAAAATTTAGACGAAGCAATCGTAAAGATCTACAGGGAATCAGAAAGAAGAGCATAAGATTTTCATAGATGGGTAAATGTGTTTCCGAAAAGAAAATGGCATTGCTTTTCACGCTTATCTGAAGTTTCGATAAGAATACGGCGTAAGAGCGACGTATGTAATGTAGGTACTAGGTAGGTCTACAGCACTAGAAAAAAAATTCTCGCTCGGTTTGGCCTTTCGTTTAACGCTAATGTTGCAGATTGTTTGATTCGAACACGTCTACTTTTTATTTCATTTGATAAATTACGCCAAATGAAATACTACAAAAGGTAGCCTAAACAAGCGTATACCTACGTATGAACGTATAAAGAAACGCACCTATGTATGTGTATTTAGGTGTGTGAACGTTACTAGGTATGGTATAAGAGCTGAACGAAACACGACGTCTTCGCATCATTTATCATAGTTATTTGCAAAAAAAAAAAAAATAGAAAGAAACTACCAAAATGCGGCTAACTCGTGTAGAAAACTGCGAAAAATTGATCGTTTTTAATTGCCATCGTGAATCGTGTCCGTACCTGAGAGTACATTTTCAGCAGATACTCGTACACGTCATGTAAAATCACACGAAGCAATTCACAGCAACGGAGTGTAAACTGATGATGATGTTCAGATCTTTTCTTTTTTTCTTCTTTTTCTTTCACTAACAAAGTAAGACAATCGATCGGTCATAATGTGGCATTAGATTAGATGGAAACTTGACTTGAAAGAATATAAGAGACCGCAGGCTAAGAAATCGATATTAGAAAAAGATCTGAAAATGTCAAGATCCAAATACTTAATGATGGAATTAAAACGTAGATAGGTATGTCGTGCACTGATTCTGCTGTTCATTTCAAAATTTTAAATCGAGACTTGAGCTGCGAAAACAAAAAATAGCTAAGTACATTTCCAATAAGTGGAAATTGAATTTTGAATGTGAAATTCAGATTTTGGATTTTCTAACCGATGGAAAGATTGAAAACAGAAAAAAAAACATCGCAATGTCATGTTTTTTGAACCTAATTTTCGTAAAGGAAATGTGATATGCGAATTGCTAGTTCATAAAATAAAACAAATAATTACATTTTAGGAGTTATGATTACGGCGAGGGGAGGGGTGAGTGCAATAATGATAAAAAGTCAAAACCTCCACAAGGTACATCTAGGAACGAAACTAAATCTATACACGAAATTTTGATTTCTTGCATCAATTTGGAGGGGAGTTATGCCAGGAACAAACTCAAAACTTTAGAAAACCCGCCCAAAAAAAGTATTTTCTGGGCTGTAAGGGGAAGCAATGGGTCTGAAAAGTCGAAATTCCCAAAAATCACACCTATGGCCCCTATAAGTCGTCTGCATACCCAATTTCAACTTCTTAGCTCAATTTGGAGGGGAGATAGGAGAGGAACAGAACTTTTTCAAGATCAAAAAGTGGAAAACCCCTCATATATCTTTTTCAAATTTACTTGGGAGGCTGATTTTAGGATATTTTACACAACTTCAGATTGTTTATCTGTTTGGTTCAAAAAGGAACAATTTTTGTAATTTTAACACTTCTCAGCACCTCCTCCTCCAAATTCGGGTATAACTGAATTTTGACCTAAGACCATTTCCAATTCAGAATATAGAATCCGCCACCAATCTAAGCCTATTTCGAACACTTGACTAATTTTGGTCGGTATCGAACTGAGCAAATAGTTTTTTAGTTTCGAAAAAAAATAAATAAATAAAAATAATTCTCTGACATGGCCAAAATTGGCCTCAATGATCTTCTAGAACCCCAAAAACGGATTTTGTTGATACCTCCCCCCTCCCCAATTCACCGTATCTCAATAAACCTTAATAGCTTGGTTTTCATTAACAACATGACTTAGGAAATCAGACTAGAAGGGTAGCGTTCTACGATGTTTTTTCCTTAACAGTGGCGGGAGGAAGGGCTACAGGTAGATATTGAAATAGATAGCTGAAACTTTAACTAAATCTACATTTTAAACTTCAACCTGCCGGCTCAACAAGAGCAATAGGAAGAGTCAAAGGTGTAGTACGCACGCTGGAGGCAAATCCGAGTAAAACACTTTTAAAAGAGGGAGGATCGGGGGTAAGAGAATTTTTGCGCATTTTGGATATTTTCTCGATTACGGTAAACTAAAATAACTTTCCTCAAACCATTTCGTCCGTATTTAGCTGCTTTTTCATATTTTTCTACATGACTAATTAGCAGGGCACTTCATACACAGAAAGGTGTCTTTTTACTGCTTCAAATTAAATCTCATGATTTTTTTGTGACCTTTCCGTACATTAGTCTTTTTTTTACATTTCAGAAGCTTTCAACCCCCTCACCCCTTCCTTCCGCTTTTTCCATCCTGTATAATGAGAACTTCAACTCTCATTAAGTGCAGAGAATTTTTAGTTAAAACCTACAATATAAATTCATTTTGCCAGCAACGATTTTTTGCGTCATTCTACCTTTAGGTAAAACATTGAATAAAATTCCTTAAAATGTGAGTTCAAGAGAAATAAATTTTTGGAGCAAAAACTATTCAAAATGCCATTCTTAAGCAGCAAAAACATAGAAAACTGTTCAGAAAATCATAAAAAAAAGAATTCAATATGTTAAAAAACAAGAAACTGAAAAAAAAATTCAAAAATCGTTAATTTTTTGCTTGATAGGTGCAAAATGATTGAAAAAAGTCGCTCAACAGATGCAATCACAAAAAAACACCTTTCATAAAACGTAATTTTAACAAATTGACAGCAAGATGTCAGTTTACAATTCAAAAAAAGCAAAATAAATTTTCATACGATAGTCAAGTGATGAAAAATTCGTTCAGAATATCACTTTATTGTTCAAAAAACGTGTAAAAATAGAATAGAAATTTAAAAAAAAACGCTAATTTTTAGCACTTTTGCATATCAAAATGGGAATAAAATCATTAATGTGAATTTCTCGCTTGAAAAATATAAAAGGATATTCCCCGACAAATATAACGAAATGCCCTTGATCTCAAATTCAAAACATTTTCCCGAACTACTATCGGGTGTTCCGAAAAAAAATTTCCCCACCCCACCTCCTCGCACAGAATATTCAAAAAAACAATTTTTGGGAGAAAATTCTCTATTCACGCGTATTTGAGGAAGAGTTATGATTTTAATCTTAATGTTTAGAGGGATGAAGAGTCTATCAACATGAATTTTCACAAAATTTTTCACCCCAAAGGAAAGGGGGATAATAAATTGGCAAAAGAAAATTTTGAATGGTACATAAAATTCTTTTTCGCCAAAGTATGAGTTTTAATTGCTATAATTTTTAGACATTTTTTTCAATTTTTTTTTAGATTTGGATCGTTTTCCTGATTATTTGACCCACTTTATACGTACGATAGAATTGCAATTTTATTCAAAAAAGTTAATTTGAACTTTCGCAGACTCGTTTTTGGATCCAGAGGTATCCTCTTCCCCAAATTTGGGACAATACCTAGGTTGGCGATGTTGTTGACGTTTTTGCATAGATCGAACCCCTTCTCTAATAAAAAAACTAAGCCTCGCAGTTCTTAAAAAAGTGCAAAAAATCCATTTTTCGAGCACTCCTATAAAATAATCTATATGGAGGATAACAATGTCGTAACCACATCCAGCTTCAGGGGGAGAGGTAAAGGGGGATTTGCTTGAATTTTTTTCCAAAATTATAGCCCAAGTGGATCGAGGGGTTTCCCAATCTGATTCGTTGACTCTTCCTGTTACGTAATAAATGTATATAACCAAAATGTTGAAGCATTCCATACATAAAAAAAAAAATGAACCCCTTGAATACGATAATGAAGTCAGATTCACTATTTAACCTCAGTCAATACCTTGTTTTAATGCATAGCTACCACCAAATTTTTACACCTGTAACAATGCCCAAAATAAGGTATGATATCCTGGGCAAGGAGGGGTGGGGGAAATTTTTTCACCCCTAAAATTATTTTAGAAACACCCAATCATGTTTTGTGAACATTTTTAAATTGTGAGATCGAGGGCATTTCGCTACACTTATCGAGGAATACCCTTTCGAAAAAAAAGGTCATCCAAACTTCTATTTTATGCCACGAAAAAAGTAAACAAAAAATAAAAATAAAAATAAGCAAAAAAATTATTTAAAAAATTTGTATGAGATACATATGTTGCACTTTCAAAATGTAAAAAAATTGAAAAATAGATTAAAATGTCATTTTACAGCTCAAAAAAAGGGGGAAAATGCTGAAAAAATTAAAAAACGTTAATTTTACACATTTTTAGTATAAAATGGTGATAAAATCAATTAAAAATTGTAGAGAAAAATAAAACGAAAATTTTTCAAAGTAAGGTGCAAAACAGTGAAAAATTATTAGAAAAAAAAGGTAACAAATCGTTGATAAACATTAATTTACCTCTTGAAACGTGCGAATCAGGCATCAGTATTATAATATTTAGACCGATTAAAGCTATATTAATATTCCCAATAATCACTTCGCTTACCTGGCTGAACCATTTCCGTAGGAGTGAAATAATCCAAGGCGATATCGGTGGACGAGAAAGACGTCGTTGGCGACATCGGCTCGCAGCATTCCCGGACGGCGCCTTCGCTAGCCAAAGCAGCATCGTTCGTAATCACCAGTACGAAAATGAACTTCCATAAAAATTTTCGGGCTACGCGATCGCGTGGTCCTGAACAGAGGTACATCGTCGTATTAATTAAACATGGATACGGCCATCCGACTAGATAAATACGATATAAAACGATTAAATAACAACGTATGATGATTTATTAAAACCAACGACAATAATATTAACAACAATAACAACAACAACAGCAACTACTACGCGAAAAAGCACGTGTTCGAAGACGTGATTATTACCCATTCGGCAACGACAGATACCCAGTACCGACGTGACCGCACAACTGATATGCACTGTCTTTACGCCGAATTAGCGTCCATAACGACTGGCCTGTTTTTACTCATTTTATACAATTCGTAGACTTGCGCATTATCTACCGTAGTATTCGCACATTTAACTAAGGGTAGAAAGATAGTTATTACTACTATGTGTACGTAAAAACGTGCTGTAGTAAATATACCTATATAGTAAGTCTCGTATATTACTATACGAGTACTAGTAGTACTACTACTACTACCACCACTACAACAACAGTATACGTATCCCAAACATGGGTATATAATACGCGAACGAATTTTTTTTCTTTCTCTCCACTGACAGCCTTTTATCGCGTTAAGATACCAGTAAAAAGGTTTGTTTGACCATTCAAAAGTAACCTGATTTTTTTTTTTTTTTTTTTCTTTTCGTGATTTTTATACGTATGTAAATCGCCATTTTTCCACCATCCATCGTCATATTCTGCACAGCAGATAAAATACGTACCATACTGTATGTCTGAATCCGTTCAAACGTAAAATTTGCCTCGGTTAAGGTTCGACTCGAATGAATATATTCATTTTTATACCTCGCTTCTCTCTTACCCTGTTCTACTCTCATCCCTTTTACATTATTTTCGCTTTTGCTCTTCATCATCTTTAAAATACGATTAGGTGTATACGTGTACGTACATAATTAGTATTTATATATCGATCTCGTATATAATTAAATTTGTTTCGTATTTTAGATATTATGAAAGGCTTTTTATACAGCATGAACATGAAGTGGTGTTTAGCAACTTTTAAAGCAGAGTGGAGTAAAATAAAATTATTATATGACGTCAGAATAAGACCACATGATGGAAAAAGAGAAGTCTAATGATCTCTAAAAATGTTAAATATTTGACAAAAAAGGGTATTCCTTGATGGCGAAATACCTTCGATCTCAGATTTTCAAAATTTTCACGAAACATCATTGAGCGTCCCTGAAAAAAAATTTTCTCCCAACCCACCCTCCTTGCCCAGAATATCGAAAAACGTATTTGAGGAAAAATTACGATTTTAATCTAAATGTTTAGAGAGATTATGGGTCTATCAACATGAATTTTCACAAAATTTTTACTCCAAAGGAGGGGGGGGGGACATATTGAATTGTTGCAGCTGCAGAACGTAGAAGGGTACATAAAATTTTTATCGCCAAAGTATCTATAATTTTTAGAACTTTTTTTTCAAATTTTTTCGAGATTTGGTCAGTTTTCAAAAACTTAAAAAAAGCTCAAAAATGCGTTTTTTCTCACAAATAATGGTTAATATGCTAAAAATTAATGGAAGTAAAGTTGTTCAGCGTGAAATTTTATATCGGATTTCTTCATTAAAATTTTGGTTAAGGAGTATAATTTACAGAATTGTGGGCATGGTTGCCAGAGGGAGGGGGGTTAAAAGGGTCAAAAAGCGAACGAGAGGTTTGAACGAAAAATAAACTTTGGATTCGTATTGAACGTGTCTGAATTAGTCGAACAATATTCCTTTCCTAATTTTTTAACCCACTTTAAACATGAGAAAAAATTGCAATTTTGTTCAAAAAAGTCAATTTAAAGTAAAGTGGCAACTTCCATATTAATACCGAATAACAATTTACAATGAAAGAGTTTTGAAATTTTGTATATTTATTATATTTGTCGATATAAAATCGTAGAAAAATCGTACCGAACTTTCGCGGACTCGTTTTGGAGCCCAGTGGCACGCCCCTACCCCAAATTTAGGACAATACCTGGGCTGGTGACGTTGGTAACGTTTTCACTCGAATCCCCTGAATACGATAATGAAGTCAGATTCACAATTTGACCTCAGTTAATACCTTGTTTTAGTGCAGAGAGCTACCACCAAATTTTTACACCTGTAACAATGCCCAAAATAAGGTACCTATTAATTGAGGTCAAATAGTAATTTATACATTTTTTAAGAGTTTCCAAAAATCAATGGACGATTTACAAATTGTAACTACGGCTGCTTCCGTGATTCGAAAATCGACGTTCAACACATGGTTGAAATCGTCGAAGTACGCGATTCCATGGGCAAGTGTTGGTTTTGCCCAATTTTGGATTTTAGGCTATTGAAACGAGTTTTTGTAAAAATCCCAAAACGCGAAAAAAATGTTTTTCAACACAGAATATCGAAATCGGTTTAAAATACGAAATTTCTTCTAATGGGTCTAAAACGCCATCCCTGGAAAGGAAAAGCTTCGGTAAAATTTTTAGCCCCCCCCTCCCAGTTCCACCTGTTTTGGACTTATTGCGTTTTATACGTTCAAAATTTGGCAAAATTCGAAATTTACCCAATAATATCGTGCGAGGTAACATATTCGGGGTTGTGAGGGGGTTTAATGGGGTCCTTACGGAATGTCATACCGAATTTCAACTTCCTAGCTTATTTTTATAGGGAGATAGGGAAGGAACAGCCCTTTTTCAAGGTCAAAAAGAGGAAAACCCCGCATATCTCCTCTCCTATTTGACGCAGGAGGTTGATTTTTTGATATGTTATACAACATTGAATTTTCCATCGATTGACTCAACAAGAATAATTTTTGTGTTTTTGGCCCCTCAGCACCCCCTCCCCTAAAATGTGGCAAAACTGAATTTTGACCCAAGGTCATCCCCACTCATATATATGTAATCTGCCGTCAAACTAAGCCGATTAACCGAATTGGAGCGATTTTGATCAGTATCGAGTAGAGTAAATAATTTTAATGTTCGCAAAAAAAATAAATATATATTTGACATGGCCAAAAATTGTCTTAATGGTCCTTTAAGGCCCCAAAACGGATTTTATTTAAAAGTTTTAACTTTAATTTAAATATTTTAAAATTAAATAAATAATAGAAAAATTTTAAATGAAATATAATAATAAAATAATTCATTAAAATAGGAAAAAAAATTATAATAATAATAATAATTTATTAATTTGAAAACGTACAAGAAATCCTCGGATCCCCCCTCCCTCCTAACTGCCATTGGTCGATAGACTGTAATAGCTGAGTTATCATTGACAATATGAAATATAAAATCGGGCTAATAAATTCCAATTTTTAAGTAAAATTCGAGAGAAGCGAAACCATTACGCCACAAGGCAAGGAATATAAATGAACGACTGTGGTAAAAAAAATCGAGGGTGAAAATGTAGTAGTAAGTACTCTTAATAAAAATTTTTTGAATGAGTAAGCACTACATTCATCACTCAATGGCCTGAGCAAAAACCCTAAAGATTACTTCCCAATAGTGAAAAAATGTAAAATTTTGAAATTCATAAATTTTTTTCACAAAAATTTGTGATTTTCTATTTTTTAAGATTCAATATATTTACGATGCATACTCAAGAAACTGCGAGTAACCACACACAAATATTACCCCACGCCGAACACAACAAAAACATCTAAAATTGGAAATCAATCATAAAATTACGTCGTTTTAACCTTCAACTGACCGTCATAATAGCTAATTACTCAAAAAATTATCGAGAGATTATGGGTTATTTTTCACGCACCAAAGGTATCGTTGAAAGATTATCCTGCTGGCCAAAAAACGAATGTGTGCGCATAATGCGTACACATCTACGTCGCGACGTATCCTACCCCACACTTACACTGAAACGTCCATTTGTCCATCAACTTGCTCATCTAAGGTAAATTGATGAAAAGTTAGAAGATACAGGTACGTGGAAATTTGAACCTTATACACACATTTCTATCTATACACAACCACACCAAAATAAATACCCATCTAGGCGAGTTGAAAAATTAAAATTGATAAATTGAACGATGAACACGCGTAAAAGTTGGTGTCAAATGAAGAACACGTTAAAATGATGAAGCACACAGCACACGCTGCCATGTACGAAGCGTGCTTGCAAGTTTTTCTCAAAAACAAAAACCTAACAACTCTTACCAGCTATTAACGCCGATTAAATCATTATACTGGGGCGGTTTTTAAAGGTCATTACGTACGAAACGAAACCGACGAGCGTCTTCTATCGTATTTTCTTTCGTTTCGCCATTTCGCCTATAACTTTTTATCGTCGATAAATTATAAATGTTGCTCTGTATTCTTTGTCGATCTGTCGTACAGTGGCGTACTTTTTCCAATGTATTTTACATCGGATCTCGCATTTTTGGCCTCGTTTAAGTTCAGATCTAATATCATTTGGAATCTTGAAGCAGGAGATCAAGTTTAAAACGTTATATTTCGTTTTCGAAATAACGATTCGGTAACTTTTTCCAAAAATACACTTCTCGATCTATTAAATATGATTCTTTTTAACATCGATATGTCTATAGGAGTCATTCAGTGAAAATCGTCACGTTTTTGTGAAACGCTTTTTTCAGTGTTGCCAATCACGTTGATTTTCCATAACATTTCACAAGGAATTTTAAAAGGCGGAGTTTTAGGTAATAGTTATGCGTTATTTAAAATGTAGGTTTGGTGTTGAAGAAAGGAAATTTTGCATTGGAATGTGATTTTGGCAACAGTTTTTTTCAAAAATGAAAATTAATTGTAGTTTACTTTAATGTCTAACCTGATGGGTGTCTCGGATTTGAATATGAGTTTTACAAAAAAAACTAGCTCAATAATAATTTTATAGTTTTTATTTCGCTAAGCAAAAAAAAAAAAAAATGAAATATAGAAAGGAAGTGAAGAAAAGTGTAATAATTGATTTAATACGTTGAAATTCGGCGACTGATTTCATGTTGATACGTCCAAAGTAAGCTTTATTGGTTTTTTTTTTCAAAAGTGTAGAGTAGTATGGAAAAAAAGTAACGAAATGATCTCAAAGAAGCGTGGTAAAGATTTAGGGTGTCTAACTTGACCCTTACCCTACCCCCCTTTGATTTCAAAATTCAAAATTCAAAATTTACATGAAAAATCAAAAAAAAAAGTTTTTTACTTTTCTCAATTTTTTTGGTGCCAACTTTCCATTGCAAAAAAAAAATGAGACCAACAAAAATTTTCGCATTTTTTTTTTTTTAATTTTTAGGAGCTTTAAAACCATGTTAAAAATGAAAAAAATCGAATATTATTATGACACGTTAGCACTAAAAAAATCAATTTTTTTCAATTTCCATGTAAATATTAAAATTTTAAATCAAAAGAGGGTGGGGAAAGGGTCAAGTTAGAGACCGCAAATTTTTACCACGTTCATTTGACATGATTTCGCAACTTTTTTTCCATACCTCACTCCAACTTTCACAAAAAAAAAAATTTAAACGACCAACTAATTACCATTACAAAAGTTGGGTTTATATACTTTAGGTCAATTTTCATCAATTTTTCAACATTTTTTCGTGATTTGCGATCAATTTTTTGTACTTTTTATTCAATTATTTTTTTAATATTAACCTAATTTTCGGTGATTTTTAACGAATTTTTCCATACTTTAAATCAATTTTCATCGATTTTTCAACAAAATTTTGTGATTTTTGATCCATTTTTTGACACTTCCTACCCATTTATACCGAATTTTCACTCAATTTTTGAGGATTTACAATGATCTTTTCCCTTAATTTATGTCAACTTTTTATCATTGTTCAACATTTTTTTTAAATTTTTGATCAATTTTTTGCATCTTTATCCATTTTAATCAAATTTTTGCCAATTTTCGATGATTTTTAACAATTATTTTCATGTTTTAGATCAACTTTTACCCATTTTTCAAAAGTTTTTCACATTTTTTACCCATTTTTGTCCAATTTTGTACCTAATTTTCGACAATTTTTTGTAATCTTTGATTAACGTTTTTACACTATTACCCATTCTTACCAAATTTATATCCAATTTTTAATAATTGTTTTTATAATGCAAGTCAATTTTACTCATTTTTCAAGTTTTTTTTACAATTTTTATCGATTTTCGGTATTTTTAGCATTTTTTTTAATTTTTACTAAATTTTCGATGTTTTTCAATTTCAACCGATTTTCACATTTTTTCGTGATTTCCAATAAATTTTTTTCGCTTTTTATCCATATTAGTCCATTTTTTATCCAATTTTCGATAATTTTCAAAGGTATTATAAAATTTACTAATAATTTGGATTTTAGAATTACATGCCATGATCGATAATGAATGTCTTTCAAAAAATTTCGTCTTCCCTTTATTTGGACATCAACAATCTTCATTGAGAGAGAAACAAGTTGTACGCCCCGAAATCAGACTTTCCGCGCTCGCCTGCCTATATTTTGCAATAATTTTTTCCTGTTGGGTTTTGGGGTCAAAAAATTATGGGAAACGTACAATATTATGCTTCTTTCTATTTTTTAACCATTTTGCAAAAATATTTCGGGACATTTCGGTACACCAGAAATCAATTTCAATAATTCTCGTGAAATTTCATTTACAACAATTTTACGAATAGGACGAAAAGAGATTGCCCCATCGAAGCGAACAAAAAAATTTCCACGAATTTCGTTCTCATTATGTTTTATACCCGTTCAAAAACACCACATTTATTGTAATTTTGACCATAATATGTAGCGTATCCAAAAAAAGTGAACACCTGGGGGGAAAATACCCAATTTCCTCCTTCCTACGCCACTGATAATCTCACATCTAACAGCATATCTGTTCAAGGGGAAAAAACAAAACAAAACAAAACAAATAATTTGAGTAGGAAATTTTTATGGCTGGCATTTTCATACTTACACGTAGCTTCTCCCCTCCCTTAAAAAATTAATGTCACGTCCCCGAACATTATTTGTTATTTTTGTCTCACATTTTTTGCACAAAATGAATGGAAAAATTACGGACAAGGATGTAAAGAACAAAATAAGTGTCAATGTGCTCCCTGCCACCGGTCTCGTATAATTATGCTCAATTCGGTCTTCGATCTTTCACAACATATCAGGCCTCTATTCAAAGTTTTCAGTACAAGGTCTCAGACATTTTCTTCTCGTTTCATTAAAAAATATTCCTAGCCACAAAGGGTTATGAGAAAAGTCAATTTCAGGTACCGTAATAATCATAAATTATGGAAAATTACGAAATTTTGTATTTACCTACGGTTGAAAAATTGAAGAAAATTCCACCAAACGATGAAGTTTTTCAAAAATGAGCATTCTTATTCGTTTGTTGACTTTTGAAAATGTTTAAAATTTTTTTCCTTCGACTTTCTCCTCTCTCATTTTCTGTTTACCTTTTTTTTTTTTTTTACTCGTTAATTTAAAATTGTTTTTCCATTTCTGTCGTATTTGCATAAATTTTTGTTTCTTTCAATTCGACCTTCTAACATTTACTTGGCTGATCAAAATAACGGAAAGTTTTAATCGTTCGGGACGAATTTTACATTTTTCTAAACTGTACGGATGAGAACTGAGAAACTGCCAGCGTGAAAGTATATTTTATACTTATAATATAAAATGTAAGTACCTACTTAGTTGGCATTTTCTTCGTTCATTTATCGGTTTATACGAAGTTTCGAAGTAGTTGATACGATTATCTGTAGTAGTAGTAGTAGTAGTAGTATAGATAGAAAGAGAGGTACGTTCGTAAAAATATGAATTGCGAAATTTACGAAAGAAATCTCGTCGTAAATATACAGAGAAAATACATTATTTGTGTTATACAAAGTTAGAGAGCATAGAGCAATACACGAACAAGGAGCAAAAGAGTATATATTGAAGTACTTCACGTGGAAAATATATATAATACGTGATTTTTTATTGATAGAAAAAAATTGTAAGTTACGTACATAGGAAAATTAAGCGCGATAGAAAGAGTAAGAATATGTAGTTCGCTTGGTATACAAGATAAATCGAAGTATGGAAAAAAATAAAGGTTCTCGTTTGAATTATTTTAACGAGCGAACCGGAAAGAGAAAGTTTTTTTTTTTTTTTTTTAAAGAGAACATTTTCAGCACAATGCATTCGAGCAGTGTACAATCAATAAATGAATAATTATACGCTAAATATTTCACGAAAAAATAGTAGCTTTCGTGTAGGAAAGCTGTACTACTGTGCTGTGCTGTGCAGGGAAAAAAATACGATGCTGTTCGATGATGGAGATAGCGCTACCGGAGAAATACCTACCGACGTAGACTACCTAAAACGACAAAGGAAAAGAAATGGACGTTTTTTTTTTCCTCCACTAAAAGAGATTCTACTTTAATGTCGCGTCTGCGTTACCAGCACATGGAGTAGACCCGGTAGGAAGAGGATATGAATAAAGAGATTTTTATCGTCGCACTAATTGCTTTTTTGTCGTCGTGAAAAGTTCACGCTTTTCCAAATATCCGTTTCCTGTTTTTAAAAAGGATTGAGAGAAAATTTTCAAACGGTCGAAAAAGTTTAATAGCCTCCGTGGTTTTTTTTTGGTATTTTTTTCTTATTTTTTTTTTTTTTTTTTTTTTAAAAAATTATTTTATAAAAAAATTTTCAAACGGCGAAAAAGTTTAATAGCCCCCGTTGTTTTTTTTTTGTTTTTTTTTTTTTTTTTTTTTTTTTTTTTTTTTTTACAAAATCAGTTTATAGAAAAACTGACGTGAAAATTGGTAGGTATTTTTTTCTAGTGTAGTAGATGTGTGTATTTTTCTAAGGGAATTTTACTCATACCTATACCTCGAATAGTTTTCTCAAGGATGAAAAAATGGATGACGATGACAAGGGTGAACGTTGATGACTACGAGAAAGTAAGGGAGAGGGCGTAACTGCGCAAGGTTTACCATTGTGCCGAATTGTTGCAGTCTACATATAAGATCAAGTGTATTCGACGCTCATCTGCGAACGAGCTTTCCATACGACGAGGTTTCGTCGCTTAACAAATACAACGTGAGGAATTTTTTAAATTCACAGATTTCCTTGTTAAAAGTTATTCTACATATTTTAGCTTGATTTTCTATGTCCTACTGTCAAAGAAAAACAGGCTATTACGGTATATCGACGTACGGCAGATGAGTGGAGAGGGACTGAGGAATATCAATAAAATCCGTTTTGGGGTCCTAGAAGGCCATTACGCCAAGGCCACGTCAAATATTTATTAAGCTGATTTTCTATGTCATATTGTCAATGAAATCCAGGCTATTACAATCTATCAACCAACGATAGTTGGTGGAGATGAGAATATCAACAAAATCCGTTTTGGGATACTAAAAGAGCATTAAGACAATTTTTGACCAAGTCAGATCTTTATTTATTTTTTTCCTCCCGAACATTAAAATTATTCACTCCGCTCGACATCGACCAAAATTGCTCCAATTCGAAAAATTGGCTTAGTTTGGCAGCGGATTAAATATATATGAGTGGGGATGACCTTGGGAAAAAATTCAGTTTTGCCCCATTTTTGGGGGAGGGGGTGCTGAAAGGTAAAACCACAAACATTGGTTTTTTTTTTAGTCAATCGATAGAAAGGCCAAAGTTGCATAACATATCCAAAAATCAACCTACTAGATCAATTAGGAGGGGAGATATGAGGGGTTTCCCCTTTTTTGGCCTTGAAAAAGAACTGCTCCTCCCCTACTAAAATGAGCTAAGAAGTTGAAATTCGGTATGTACATTCAGTAGAAGCCCTAGATGTATCTTTTGAGAGTCCCGACTATTCAGCTCCATTGCACTCACTCACAGTCCCGAAAATGTAGTTTTTTGGTCAGGTTTTCTGATTTTTTGAGTTTTTTGAGTTTGTTCTTCACATAAATCTCCTCTAAACAGAGCTAAAAAAAACTGAAATTTGGTATGTACATTCATTAGGGGTCTTAAGTGTGTCTTTTTTGTGGTCTCAATTTTCCAGCCTCATTTTACCCCAACCCCCCAAATGTAGATCGGTTTTTCCT
>FIZR01007701.1:0-12825 GCA_900060175.1 Ferrisia virgata
TTTTTTTTTTTTTTTATTGTTTGTAAACAGGTTTTTTTTTTTTTTTTTTTTTTTTTTTTTTTTTTTTTAGATCAGCAATGTGTAGCATGGCAAATGATTACTTAAATTGAGAATTTCCTGCCAAATGCACGATAAATAATTTATAAATAAGGCGTTGGTGGCAATAATTAATAAAATAACGGTATTAACAAAAGTTTAAATTAATTTAAATGGTGTTTTTTCAAAGTTTTACATAGCGGCATTGCGTAGTTAAATCCGTTATTATTTACTTAAACATATATAAAAATGTTTGTTGTTGCCTAACAATCGTTTTCGTGTGTACTTTGAAGAATTACGCTGGTACAGAACGAGTCTACCAATTAGTATTATTGTATTTTTTGAAGATTTTGCAAAACAAAAAATTAGTCTTGAAACGAATTTAAATCACTGTAATTATTTGATGAGTATTGGTACATGCGATACATCTAAAGGGTGATTTTCACATTGGTAAGAGAAAAAAAATTCTGTTTTTGCACGCTAAATTATTTTTTTGTTAGCTCTTTCCTTTTTTTGTTATTCATTTATTTAATTGGTAGAATTAGAATCCTACGTTCGGGATGTGCTGAAGATAGTAAAGAACAAGCTTTGAGCTTGTTGGTATATTATGTTTAAAGCTGGCCTATGTAAATGATGTGTGCGTCATAAAATCCTTCTTGTCAATGCTTACTTTATAAAAATACTTAATTTTGGCAGATATTCAAAAAAAAAAAACAATAACAACAATTGAAGTACAGTTACGAATTTATCTATCTACGTACTTGCCTTCGATAATTGAAAAATGTTTTACGTGGATAGTGTAAAGTTATTCAGTTCATTTAATTATGTACAACTTTCCAAAATTGCACAGCTATCCCTAAACATTCTGAATACCGTGTTAGTTATTAATTGCACTGCACTTTGTGTGCCATGATGTAGGTACATTGATATTTTATGAATGTCCTACATGATCGGATATTTGTAAACATTTTGAATGAATATTTCAAAACCACATATCATCTACCATTTGTTATAGTCGCAGTGTCGTGGTAATGAAGTGATCGGACCTCCATCGACGTATATTACGCTTATGCAGAGTATGTGTAGATTACATCTGCAACTTTGATTTGATCACTATAAATACACTAAACTGGATTTATTTTACTAAATTTACCTACCAACAAGTCGTAATTTTTTCATTACCAAGAGCAGCGTTGTAAAATTTTCTTACAGCATTCTTATACCTTAATACGCGCTGTACAATGTACGTGTGTTTAATGTTAGTGACGCGGAACTAATAAATTTTCAATAGAGAACTCGTTTTTTTTTTTTCAATTTATTTATTCGCTAATTGTTGCTCGTAGTACGTATGATAAGGTTATCCGGATTGTAAATCAAATTTGCCTTACTTATCGAAACGTTATCGTTGTTTGCAGGCTACAATAAGTAAATATCCGCTAGTATCATGGGAAGTGCCGAAGCTGCGCTCAAGTTGACTGGTAAATTATTTAAATTTTTTTATCATTAAATTTCATACCTATTTAAAACTAAACAAATCAAATTATTGGTATAAATTATGATTCGTGGGTGTCGAGTACAACTTATTTCTCACTACTTTGTGTGTATTCCCAAGTGCGTATATAAGCTTTTTTATCGAATATTTTCGACTGCCAACGCCGACCTTTGTAATCGGTCGAATTTTTGTGAATAGTCCTAAAGTCGATTCCATCGATCTCAGCACCTACGATTTATTTCGTAATGTACGTAAAAATGTGAATTGTATATGATACATTGAACATTTGTCCGAATTACCCGCATGTGAGCATTTGCAAGTTACGTGTATGCTTAAAAGTCGATTTAATTTTAGGTAATTAGCGCTATTTATAAATATTATGCGCCTAGGTAGGTAATAAGGTAGTGAATGTATTTGGTGTGCATATCGGATACCTATAAGCTACAGTTTTTTACAGGTAGCTTTTTGGGTAGGTAGTTGGACACGATAAAGTTTATTAGCCAATGTCCTCTGTTTCTTTTATCGAGACTTGAAGCGTGCTTATTGAAAAAATGTCATCTTTTAATCGGTGAGTACTGAAAAAATAATTGCGTTTACAACGTGTTCGTGTAAAATGGTAATTTGCTTGGGGTAGTTTTACTCTGCACTGTTATTGCTCAAAGAATGAAAATAATGAGCGTGTATAGGCGCAAGGCTTAACTTTTTTCGAGAGCAAGGCAGGCGTCCGGGTTGCTATTCGAATTATGATTTTAATTTTATTAATCGATGTTGTTGTTGGTTTTCACTTTTTTACAAGGTAGTAATGAGGAAGATCCGAGACGGAAATGGAAAAGCCAGCTTGATGCGGTTTTACAGAATATTTGCAATACGAAGAAACGATGGCTATGGCTGATCTTTTTGGTAACAGCGTCGCCCGGTATTTTGAATGGAATGCATATCACGTCTTACGTATTCTTTGTCGATAGTAATCCTCCATACTGTAACATACCAGCTCTGGAAAAAGCGAAATGGACAGTCGAACAAATTAGAAATATTTCTTTGCCAGTGTACGAGTAATTATGTAATTAAATTGAGTCAGTGACGTATTTGGAAGTGAGAGTTTGAAACTACTGGTTTTAATTTACGCAGTCTAAATTAGTTCGTTAATTACGATTTCACAGAACGCAATCGGCACAGGATCAAGGATGTACGTATTATGACTTAAACTACGAAGAATTAGCCGAAAAATCGTTCGAAGAAAGTAAAGAGTTCTTAAGCTTGATTGGAGCCAAACCAGACATACTCACTTGTACCGATTATAAGTACGAAAATTATAATTCGGTTGTTAGCGAGGTATTGCAACTTTTCAGATATGCACGCATCTCGTACTTTTTTAAAAGTTTTTATTATAATTTTTTTATGATTTAGTAGACGTTGATAATGTTTTAGTGGAATTTAGTATGCGATAAGTATTACTTTCGGTCAAATATTCAAGCTGCTTACGCACTGGGAAAGTTTTTCGGAGCTTCTTTTTTTGGTATTATTGCTGACAAGTACGTAAATGAATGTTGTAGAAAATACGTTTTGCATGAGAAATGATTTACTTACCTATTTATTGATTTTTCATTAAATTTCCGAAGCTTATCGGCGAATATTTTCGAATTTTATTTCATTTACAGAATTGGTAGAAAGAGTAGTTTTACTTTGGCAGCCTTATGTTATGTCGTATCGGCATTTTTATCGGCCGCATCCGGCTGGTTTAGTATATTCCTTTTGATTCGCTTTCTACTCGGTTTTGCTGGAGTAGGATGTTATAGTACGGCTTATACGTTGCGTAAGAAGTCGATAATTTCATATTGAAATAATTTTGATTTTAAATCGCGTGAAAATTAATTTATTCGCTTTAATTACAGTATCAGAAATCATGGTTGGATCTACAAAAACATGGGTTTGTTGTTTATTTAACGCATCTTACGCCGTGGGCATGATTTTATTATCGCTTCTGGCGATCCATGTCCAATATTGGAAATCCTTACAGATATTTATGTCAATTCCAACGATCATTCTTCCTTTTTATTATTGGTAGGTAGCCTTTATTTTGTGAAAATTTGACCGAAGCGCAAAACTCTTGAAATGTAGTATTATTTTCGGTCTTAATTGAAGGTTATTACCCGAGTCGCCTCATTGGTTGTTATCTAAAGGAAGATATATCGAAGCCTGGGACGTGGTTAGAAAAATTGATTCTACCATTGTACCACCAGCTGATCTTCCAAGATTGTATTGCCAAGTAGGAGACAGAGTAACACGAATCAAAGTAAGAAAGAATAGGGTTCTATAATTTCTGAATATATTACTGCTTTAGGTACCAAAAAACACCACTGATGAGTCGTCGACTTCGCTGAGAAAAACGATTTATGAGAAATTATTACAACCTTTGTCCGAATTCGTCAGTATGTTTTCAACACCTCAACTCACATTAAGAACTGTGATATGTTTTTACATTTGGTTCACCGTTTCTGCTGTTTACTTCGGATTAGGTATTTATGAATATTTATTTGCTCTGCCGAATTTCAACTTTTCACTTGATTCTTTTTCGCTTCTGTTCCGCAGTCATGAATGGTGACAATTTCAGTATCGACCGGTATTTGTACATATTATTAAATGGTGTTTTGGAAATATTTAGTTACGCTCTGCCTGTACCGTTGTTATCAATCTGCGGCAGAAAAACTGCCTGTTTATATTTATTTTCCTTAACCGGTGTTGGATTGATATCAATTTTATTCTTACCGAAAGGTGAGTGATATTTTGAATTGTATTCATCTTCAATATATAATATCAGACCATCTATATTCGTCAAAAATATTACAGAAATTTATGATTTCCTTTTTTTTTTTTTTCACCTAAGATACGCTTTTATATTCGCAGCTTTGAATACTGTCATTTTGGTGGTCGCATTGTTCAGCCGATTTTGCGTTACATCCGTGTACGTGATATTTGCCTTATATACGTCGGAATTATTTCCAACAGCGATTAGAAACACGGCCATCGGGGCATCAATTACTATGTCTCACGTGGGTACATTAGTCAGCCCATATATTGTCGATATGCTGGTAAATTAATCTTACTTGAATTGACCACGAAATACAACATGTATTTCATGTTTATTGTGTTTTATAAATGCGGTATTTTACTCGTTTTCACGATTTAGGGTCCGATTAAGTGGTACATTCCGAGTACGATATTTGGACTATTTGCTGTATTCAGTATATTCGCCGTATTGCCTTTACCAGAAACTAAAAATCAGCCTTTGTTCAGTACTGTAAAGGAAATGAATCAGCAGTGTACCACGTCTTTTAATAGATAATTTTTCAATTTCCATTGCAGCTCTATTTGCTAATTTAAGTTTCATTTTGAAATTTCTCCGTTTTGTATTTATTAAGTAATAAAATGATACTCTGTTGTTTATTGAAAAAAATTCATTTTACCAACGGTAGACTGCGTATAAATATTTTTTTATGTGTGGCGGCCTCAAAGGAGAGATTATACGATCAAATAATTCGCGCAAATCACCAATCATCCGAGAGTATGTATTAAATTCGCTTAAATCATTGGTGATTTGCACAAATTATTTGATCGTGTAAACCCTCCTTAAGACTCATCGAAATCTCTTTACTACATCAAGTGCGATTTCAATTTACAAAATTCAAAGTTGTTTTTTTTATGAAGACGATTAGTTGCGGAAGAAGAGAAGTATTCGATTTTTCCTTTCATAAATATCAAGAAGCTTTGGGTGAAATACCAAACGTGTTTATTTTTTGGCACATTTGTGCATTCGGTACCAGAATTTTCCGATAACAAGCCCGAAAAAGCACTGGAAACGATCGTTGATTCTGAAATCTTCAGCCCACCTTATTACAAAGTTGAATAATCCTTGAATAGCAGTATCGGTGTGTCACCATTCAACTTCAAGATTACAAATCAAGTCCAATGTATCTTACTTTCAGGTTATGACTCAGTGCGAGCATGTTAATGAGTTTCAACTTTTTATCATTTTATTTTATAAATTTAATACATCGGTTTTTACCGTATGTTTCCGTACGTACCATTTAGTAATTTTAATGGTCATTTTGTGACAGTGTTGTCGTTTAATTTTGTGCAGATGCAGAAGTTCTCCGTACCGTACAGCGAAGAGCGTTTGAGATTAGCAAAAATTAACTATCTAGCGTTTAGGTTGAACTTGAATTTGACAAAATATTGAAAGTTGAATTTTAACATGTGTATCGGGCGCCGATAATTTCAAACTGTTCTTACTTTGCAACAAAATCAATAAAAAATTAAAAAAAAAAAGGAACGGTCATCGTACATTTCCGTATCCGTATTGACTCACGGCCAATCGCGAATCGTCACTAAGAAATTGTGATTGGCTCATTGGTTGTTTTCGGTGATTCAGTGTTGCCATCTAATTAACCAGATTGAATGAAATACAGGCTACGCTACGAACACAAAAAAAATGAAAAATACGAGTTGATAAACAAACCTATCGAAGAACGTTGACGTTCCACGTTCCAGTTTTCTGATTCACAATCACGTAAGTTTCTATACTTCAGTGTTACACGTACACGTATTATAATTTTTTTTATTTTGTATATTTTCACATTAATAAATCGTCCAATTCAAAAGTATTCGTTTGTCGTTCGAGAAATAATATAAGTGTGTTAATTGCCATTATGATCGTCGTAGTCAAATGATAGTTGTTGGTTTTTTTACTTGTATGTGTAAATAATCGGAAGTTGAATCGTTTAATTACAAGATTTCCATCACCGGCCAAGTAAGAATATTACAATCATGTATAATCGCTTACGTCTATTAATCGCGGAGTAAATGGCGAGTTGTAACGTCCTCACATGAAATATCCTTACAACAGGTGGTTTTCACTAGTAAATGATAAGCCTTAGCTATATGCAGCCTTCTCAAAGCACCATTTTATTCCACAGTAATCGATAAAAACCTGTAGTATAACGCGGCAACGAACCCATATTAGTATTTTTTTGAGGGTCCCGATGAGCTGAACTTTTTTCTTTTCGCTCAAAGTACTGTTTTTTTTTTGTTTTTTTGTTTTTTTTTTTCATTCGTTACATCCAAATATCATCCTAGTTGTGCTGTTTATACAGCCATTAAATAAAAGAACCTCTACTGCTGTGTGGTTTATCCTCTCTCGAGTACGTACTGATTTCGACGCTAATTCGGTTCCGTTGTACGTGCGTCTGAAATAACAATCGTATTTAGTAAGCGTCTTTACAAAAAGAATGATAAATAGTGAAGCGATTTTTCTGCGAACGTAAAATGTTGGTATATTTTGCCTTACATCAAAACTATCAAATCTATCTGCTGTGAGTTTTATGTGATTTGTTTATCGATTGCCAAACTAGTACCTTTCATGTTTTATTATGCGTTAAAAATTAATTACAATGTCGAATTAGTAGACGCGTTGATGTATATTCTAAATACATATATATGTGTACCGTTGTGTTTATTCGTTCGCAGTTTGATGGTCGTCGTACAATGTACCGTGATTTTTGAGCATCGTTACAATAGTCCGTGAACTGAAAATTTATCGAAATTGATTAGCGTCTAGATTTTATTTCGCATAGTGTCATATTTTTATAATGGATGTGTCGCAATAATGTTTTCGTAGGCTTTGTTGAACGAGGAAAAATGAATATACATATGTATATATATATAATACAGGAAACTGGAACCAAGTCTGAACTCGAGAAGACAAAGTAAACATTCGAAAAGTTGAAGTTTCGATCGACATTTGTTCGTTATAGTTAGTTAGTTGGTTGGTTGAAAAAATTACTTATATTATGACTGCGACCATAACTATCGTGGTTATCTGGCAATTATCATTCAAGATAAAAAGTGAAAGAACATTTTTGATCTTAGATAGCGCAGCATTTTTCTAGTAGTAAATACATCCCGAGTCTGTGCATTTTACTACGTATACATATTTTCGTGTGTCTGAAATATGTAGGTTTATTTGTGAGTGTGCACTGTGCACACGTTTGACAAATAATTTGGCTGTATTGTTGCCTGATCTTACTATTCCCGTTTGGTTAATTCGATTCAGCACGGTTATAATTGGTTTACGTATTTTGTCGCATAGGTGTACTGTTTATATTTAATACTACGATAAGTATTGGCGATACTAGCGATACAATTTTTCCTCCCCGATCAGTATGCTGCCTATGAAAATATTTCCTACTCACGTATAAAAAATTGATAATTCAGAATTGAATCCAATCCCAGCCGAATTGTTCATGCAACAATTGTACTGATGAGACAGAAGCTCATCAAAAATACGAATTGTCGATGAAGGGTAAATAATTGGTATGAAAAAATTACAAATAGTATGGCTCGCTGTTGGAAGAAGTCCACATCAATTACAAACGAATTCGAACGATCTTTGAGCTTGATCAGCTTGATTGAGCGATGCACATTCTTGGAATTGCAATCATTATCAAGAAATTTTAGAGCTCAACAGCTTGTTGAAAGTCCGTTCTGAGTTTCGAAAGCAATCGCAACCGTACGAAATGGAATCCTTACTCGATTTGAGAACACTTCGTTATGTATCGGCTAGATCTGAACCTGTATGAAATTTAATACTAAGCTCCGGAGCTGTGACCGTAGCCATATGACAAAATATAATTACGTGTAGAGCTCCGAGGGAGAAATATAGTTGATGGTTCACGCAGTTGTCTAATTCTTCTTCATTCGTCCACTTCTGTACATCGTAATTATTAATATAAAACTACGTTACAGTGATCAGCTGCTTTCAACCATTTTAATCGTATGCTACTTTGTTGCTCGATGGTGATGGACATGTACTCGTACTTACCTATACTGGCCTTTATCATAAAAAATTAACATTTCTGCAATCATTTTTTGTAAGCGGCTGTATAAAGAGGAGGTAATACTATCATTTTGGTAGAATTCGGTACGACTACTGCGAATGATATAAGTCTCTTTGATCGAAAAAAGAAAAAAAAACACAGTTACAATCTATTGTGTTATTAATAGCGTTTTAATTGAGCAATTTAAAAATTGACAAATTACTTATGCGGTACAGTTGATTGTTTCTTCTTTATAACGATTCCGTGGTATATTTGAAGAGCTACTTAAAAGAGATTGCGCGCGTTTTTTTTTTTTTTTTTTCATTCAACAGTAAAAAATTGTTCTCCGTTTCAAGTGCTCGATACTCACTTATATGTGTACCTGGTGCTTACATACTTGTGATTTAAGTAAAATTTACGGCGCCTCCGGTGCTTCAGCAAATTGTTTTCTTTGCGATGCTATTGATGTAAAACTAGTACGTCTTCTCAATCGTACAACAATCGTTTCAATCATCATCGCATCAAATTGTAAATCATAATTTGAAACGCACTTACGATCTCTGTCGCCTTGACTTTTTCACCATAGTTTCGTACGAACGTACAGTCTTTCATCTTCTCTATTTGTAACGACTTAGTTCGGACGGCTGTATGTAAATTGAGTGAGTTGAAAAATTCCAAACATTTTCACGCCGTCTTTATTTTTGTGCGAATTTCATGTCTTACCTGATTGAAAAATTTACCAACGGAGACGGTCTCTTCTAGTTTTGGAGTAGTTTCGAAGCTTGGCCTAGTTTTCAATCTTACCAACGCAAAAGTTATCGTCCGTCTACTTTGCTGGCGTACAATTTGCATTATCATGGAATCTTCTGTTTCATTCGCTCATTTCATCATTGTTCGAATATCGGCGTGTTTTTCAGCCAATTTTCTGTGTAGTGTGTAAATGTCGAGATAAATGTAACACGTACCCTGCTTATACATGAGCCAACGCAAGGGCTGAACAAATGTGCAGCGGTGAAAAATGCCCATTGACCAAAAGCTTTCGAAACTGCAGAGTTACCACCGAGAAGTATGTCGAGGTCGTTCGTTATGTTTCTACACTTACTGCTGGCTTTTGCGCCCGCCCGCGTTTCCGGCCTTTTTTTTTTTCTTTAAGTTTATACTTTGATCATCTCGCCGATGTTTTTATTAATTCGTATGTTGTTTTTTTTTTTTTTTTTGCTTCTCGTTTTTCAGCGTCAACGTGACTCGTTGGGGTGTGGACGAGGAGAAGGAGACAGAAGCACGTTTAGTTACCAATCGGCAGCAGAAACAGCGGCGGAGAGCGGATATGGCCGCTTTCGAAGGACCCAGCGCTTCGCGAGCGACGCTATATAGCCATACGCATATGATACCTTCGCCATATCACGAAGCAGCGCCGCCGGTTAACCCTGTGCCGTTGAATATGCCGATCCCAATGCACAACATACATTACCCTCTGATAGCGTCCGGTCCAGACCCGGCGATTCTAATGAATCAGATGAAGCCGATAGTGCCGAATCAGACTGCTGCGGTCGTCACCGCCAATGTCGTCACCGATCGACCCACCGTAACCGTGCCGGAAGAAACGTATAAAGTTCTGATGAACGAACCCGTGTCCATCTGCTCCGAGGAAGACATGGTAGTCATTTGTAGTCAATGTCAATTTAAAAATCACATGCTGGATATTAAGTGGAAAGACGCTAAAATCAAACTGATACATATCGAAAAACTAATGACTCATCTGACCAAGCAACTCAATTTCAATCTAATCCCCAGTCAGAGTACACCTTTGCCCGCTGGGCAACTTTCACTATCGCAAAGTGTAATGTGTCCGCCCCAACTGCAGCCTCAGTCCGATGTCTATAATCTGAAGAGCAATCTTTCGGCCACCGCTCAAGAATTTCGTCCCATTCATCAGGTACGTTTAGCCGAATTTTTCCTCGCACGTGTATGTACGTATTTTTTTCCTACTTACTCGTATTTTTCCGCGTTTTTTTGATCCGATGAAAACGCCCCCCCCCCCTCAGACCACCGATTACCACGTAAATGTAAGCCTTCGTATAGGATCGTATTACGTATTGAAATTTGAGTAGAGATAGAAATTCGCCAATTCGGAGATCAACGAATTCGATACGGCGATGAGATCTGAGGATGGTTTTCAGCAGCGAATGTACTGGTCGAAAGCAATATTGGCTCTTCCAATTGTTGTTCGAGATGTGTTTTTAATTTGCTGCTTCGGCGTATGGTCGTCGATCTGCCACCAATCTCATTACACTCTTTGCACTTACCGCCGATGAAATAAAAAGACGAGGGCGAACTACCATTTTCACCCAACTTCGGCGGCTATCGTAGAAAAATAAAAATGACGAGGATGACCATGCAGGCGCATTGTACGAGAAGGTTGAAACTTTGTACGTAACGGTGTTCGAATTTTCAAAACCGCCCCCTCCCCCCTCCCCCCTTCTACACATAAATCCCGTACAGCTCTCCGGTAACGTGAACTTGAAATGCTCGCCATTTGTCCATCTAAACAATCCGCCTGATTTGATGTAGCTGGTTTATTATTAAGTTGGTACGCAGATCTAGTAAACACTGGAGCGGTGGCGGGGGTGGGGGGGGCTTTTGGGTGAGGACAAGGAAGTCGTATCTGTTAGGGTTCTGGATGTGTATACGTTAAAAAAAAAAAAAAAAAATGTTGTTGATCGAAGATTTGTGATTATTTTGTGCGTACACTTGCAATTTTAGGGCCATCTTTGGCCCATCGAACCATCGAACCATCGAATAGTTTTCACCAAAATTGGTACATGTAGGTAGCTTTTGAATTTGTTGGCTGCGTCGCGTACGGTACGTGCAAGTTGCAACGATATCTGCTACTTTGTTTACATGTTGGCGCGTAGTACTAGCTAGACCTATGGCCAATGCCAGTGAAATGCAATGGCATCGTAAGTACGTACGCGTGTATTCTGGCGTATTACATAGTAAGATTGGCATAATGGTGGCACGATATCGGTGGCCGAGTGGTACCGCGAACGCGCAACCATCATCAGCCTTCAGTCACCACACTGACACACACGCAGCCCGGGCACCGCAGATTCGCTGGATGTGGAGGATAACGCTAACGTAGCCACAGCGACGAAGAGTGCGAGATTGGTAGAGAGAGAGTACATAAGACACACGGACGTAGAATGTACTCGTATTTTGCAGGCTGGCGTGAGTGTTTGTGTGCATAGTGTGAAGTTCGATAACCTTGAACTCTGCGCGCCGCGTCATGTGCCCGCCCGCAAGCCTATCAACCCGGCCAAATTATAACTGATGCGATGCGATGCGATGCGATGCGATGCGATGCCATGTTTGCATTAGCAGCCTATTATTGGTAATACCGGGTACGCAATACGCATACGCATACGAAGATGTTGATGTTGATGTTGATTGAATGCATGTTGCATGTTGCATGTTGCATGCAGTTCTTATAAAAATGTATGAAGTACTTGGTCAAGTACATACAAAGAACGTACTTACTTTCTGTTTCATTAGTGATGTGCGCTATCGATATTACTATCGAGACTATCGATAGTACTATCGATAGTGTATTTACCTACTATCGATCGTTTTTAGGAACTACCGATTTAGTTTTCACGGGGCATGGCGTCATGGGCCCAGTCAAGTTGTCCCTGTTGCCCATTGCTATCTGTATTTATTGCCCATCTTCTCTTATTCTCTTTTAAAGATAGAAAATAAAAATAAATGATAATTTTCTCCTCTCCAGCTTTTCTATTTAATAAATATATCGTAGTTTTATAATTGAAATTTAAGGTACTGTCCTTATCATCTGTGTCACCCCTATCATTACTATTACTAATTACCTGTCGTCAAGACATTCCTTATGATTTTAGTTTGATATACTTCATCGATATTTTACTACAACTCGCTGTATTGAAACATCTCACAACCAGGCAAAAACAATTGATTGTGAAAAGCAAGCGGAGAGTAGAGCAACCGTTCATTTTATGATTCTAAGTTGAAATGTGGAAATAAGACTGGATTTTGCGAGGTAACCCTCATTAAGAAAATTGATGGAGTAAGCTTTGACTTTGTAGCTTGAGTATCGAGTAGAGGTCAACTTTATAGTAATCCCCTGTTGAATTTTGATGTTAGCGTTACATATCCGTGATTTAAAATTTTTACCCAGCTAGGGAGACATGTGTTATATTTTTTATTATTTTTCCAGTTCGTCCATCCCATATATCCATTCCAAATCAAGCTGTGGAGGAGGGGGGGGGGTTAAATCTGCTATTCGCACAGATTTAGTGCGAGCTTAGAGCTGTAGGTTAGTGATGTGCGCTATCGATAGTACTATCGATAGTGTATTTACCTACTATCGATAGTTTTTAGGAACTACCGATATTT
>FIZR01007706.1:0-11307 GCA_900060175.1 Ferrisia virgata
TTTTTTGTTTTTTTTTTTTTTTTTTTTTTTTTTTTTTTTTTTTTTTTTTTTTTTTCAAAATCCTCACTTCTAGGAAGTAAAGAGACACCCTGGTTAGGTATATTGTAAATGTACTTTATGATTAAGTTCAATACCTCGATTTGATACAAGCCGATGCAAGTTATAAATAAATAATATACAATTCTTTATTCACGAGAAACCCTTCAAAACCGCTTCCAATTAAGTACTACGATCTCACAAACCAAAGACCCTTCACTCTATTCTTGTTTATTATTCGCCATTCATCTACAAAACCACATTACATATCACAGATGTACGTGTATAGATCATTTTCTCAACGACTAGACAGGCGAAGAATATCGCAATTAAAAATGGAAAAAAAATAATAAACAAATCGCCGACTTCCCTCGCTTTTTTCATCACTACCCTCGAATTAAAACTCACCGAACCCAAACACCGGGATGCTTTATACTCATTCTGGTGATATTCCTCCCTCATCAAGGTCTTTGTTTGTGTACTCCGTAGCTAATTTCCTATTTCGTCGTCATCATCACCATCATCATCATCATCATCGAATGCGCGTAGGTAACCAATACGTAGGACGACCATGAATCTATGGAATACTGTTTATTCGCTGCTTATACGCACATTCCGTCCATTAAGGATTTTCCCCTCGATGCAGTTTCCTTTTACACATCGTGATAATTAATCGTATATGTGTACGTGCTTCTTTCAGATGGGAGGGGGGGGGGAGGAGCTGGCTCAATAGGAAAAGGTAACTAGCCGGAACTTCGGTCTAACGAGAACGAACGTCTCAAATATGCTTGCTCTTTTTTCCCTTTTATACATTCTCAACATCCTTTCAACGATACCAGTACTAGACGCATGTATATCGAGTACGTTGGAACGTTCATCATTCGTTTCACGAACTGGCAATGGCAATGACGCTGATGGAGGCGGTAGCCGTATCCGTGTATTCGTATTGGCCCCAGAGAAAAAACACTCGTAAACAAGCGTCATGTCAGTCGCTCAATATATCGAGAAAAAAATATACTCTATCGATGCTGGGTATTAAGTATATACGTGCGTGTGGTTTTTTTCCTTTTTTTTTTTTTTTACCCTTTTTCTGTTCGAACTTGTTCGGTATTTCCTTGTGTGTACCTACTGTATGCGTATGTAATGTACCAGTACCTAGTACGTAGTAGCTACATACATGTGATGTGCTGCAACACTATCGAGCGATATATACGAGTATATATAAAATAAACATACAATACATTTCTTACGCTTTGCCTATACTTTTTACGTATCTGTTCTTCTGGTTTCATGCATCGTATCGGTTTTAGTGTAGATAGAAGTATGTATTATGTACATACAAACACAGATGATACGTATCAACTAGGCGCTTTTCTCTCTCTTTCTCTCTCTTTCTTTCTAGACTTATTTTTTTCTTCAAAAAAATATATCGTATTAACCGTGTGTTTCGATTAAACAACCCGCGTCTATGTGGCGTTTCACTCTCGTATCTCTTATTTCTTTCCCACTTACTAGTACATACGAGTGTATTACACACACACACATATATCTGTACGTACATTTACTACACCATACACACGCTCCGGAAATAACTTCAAAACAACACTGAACACTGAACAGTGAACACACACACACACACACTACTGTGCGTAGTACTGGTACCATATTATAGGATAAATAGTAATAATGTAAACGTCTCTGCAGTTCTGCTGGTACTGCTTTTTCGGTGTACATTGGTATACTGAATTTCTCTCCACGCCTGGCTTCTGTCTGCCCATTTAATTTACTACATCCTGCACTGTTACCATCGTCCATCCGTCCCATCCATCTGTACGTCCTGAAAGTAAGTATCCAATATGCACGTACGCAACTTATACACGATAATAGCGTATCCCAGCCAGACCCGTACATATTCATGGGTAGTTTCTACATCTTTGACGAAATGATTTTGTTTACATAGAATGTGTAGGTAGGTAGGTAGTCTAGGTAGCCAGGTACACGCGCCCATATCACAGGTGAATGATGTAACGGACCTACGAGTAAATTTTATCATTCTTTTCGTATATCTTACTTACGATGCTTAGTACTCTTATACTTTGGTACGTATGTGTGTTTTAGGTAGGCTAGGTACGTAAATGTATTATAACGCATGGTATACCGTATGCATACCTACCTACCTGCCTACCTACCTAGACCCCTACCTATGTGGTACTATGTAGATGTGTGCTTTCGTGCGTGTTTAGCACGTTAGATGTACTTAAGTAGATATATTTATGTAATGATCTACGACAAGGCACATCCACATTGTACAACAGTGTGTACTACAAATACATATAGTATACGATTAAACACATCAAAGAGACCTATCAAGTCTGGATGGCGCCGTATTTATTTAATCGAGCGTGCGTTTAGTACATACATATATACGATGGCGCAGCATTAATGTACGGTACGTACTGCGTGTAATGTATGTATGTATGTATGTACATGTATGTATGTACGATGACGCGATATGTCGCCTCCGCAATGCGATATTTTCCATTATAACGATACGTACATTTTAGAATGTTGTTCATTTTGCTATACCAGTATTAACGAAGGTAAAGAACCTTTTCGATACACCTGGTTTTTATTTTTATTTTGTTTCGTTCAAAACAACGTAGGTAGTTGGGTACTTGGTTATTGAGGCTTTACTGTAGCTTTGGCAGTAGATGATTCGAAGCGTACCGGCGGATAAGATACGTGAATATGCCAAAAAGCTCAAATTCGATACTAACTGACGTGACGGAATTGATTCTTTGGGTCCTGAAAACCTTGTGGTAAAAATCTTCCAACTCTTACCGCTTGATATATCGGCCAGAACGTTACCTTTTTTTCACCTTTGTATTGAGAGTTTTCAACCGATTTTTTTCAAATTTGCGTGGGTGGTACGCTAAGGTGGGCCGAATTTGTTTTTTTTTTTTTTTGGAAATCTATAAACAATGAGGTCGCAATAGTTTCGAAATGATCTGAAAAAGATTTGGTAAAAATCCCCCCCCCCCTTCAATTTCTTAAATTTGCAAGACTCACTTGAAGTTTGAAAATTTTCAAAAAATTCAATTCAATTTTTTCCTAAAATGGAATTATTATGCATATTTGAACTGGAGCTGATCATTGGCAACATGTTTTCATCATTACTCCTCTATTCAGCGGTTTTTAAAAAATGTCGCTTTTTGCATCTTTTTCACGATTTTCTGAAAAGGTATGAGATGATTTTTTTTTTTTGTAAAACACCCACCTGAAATTGATGTAGGACATAAAGTTTAAATGATTGGGCGCAATATTTCAATTTTAACATTGAAATATGTTTAATAGCTCATTCTGGAAAAGTCGTCAACAGTTGACCGTCATCATTAGATGGCATTAGTGGACCGTTTACAGTGTAACGTCATCGGTGGACAAATTTTTATGGCTTGAAATGACATTAGTGGACTTATTTTACGATTTTAAGTTGAAATGTTGAGAAAAGTTGGAGATGTGACATCAGTGGGCTTATTTTATGAAGGATTGATTTTATGATTTCAAATCGAAATACTGAGGAAAATTAGAGATGTTATTAGTAGACCGTCAACTGTGTAACGTCGTCATTGGACTGACATCAGTGGACTTATTTTATGAAGGATTGATTTTATGATTTCAAGTGGAAATGTTGAAAAAAATTAGAGATGTTTGAAGTTGACTCGCCAAAACCGTGAGCCTTGAGCTTAAATCGATTTTCTGATTTTGAGTTGAAATGTCGTCATCCATTGACCCACCCACAGTTGACCTTCACTCTGGATTGACTTCATGATTTTAAGTTGAAATATTAAGGAAAATTAAAGAAAGTTGACCCGTCAACAGTTGACCCTGACCCTAAATTGATTTTAAGATTTCAAATCGAAATGTCGAGAAAAAAAATTGCACCAATTACATTTAAAATATCAAAATTTACATTCTTTCGATGTTTACTCTTTGCGTACAAAGAGTTAGTTCTAAGTATTATTTATCTTCGTCCGTATAAGATCTGTTTTCCCCACTTTTGACCTTTTCAAGGATTCTCAGTTGGTATTCCAGCATACTCAAAAAGAGTGGGGGGGTGGAAAATTGCCTTCGCACGGTGTCCAGTTTCTGGAAAACCTTGAAAAGTGAAAGAATTTTGGAATTTCTGTTGGAAATATTTCAATTTAAAAATTGAGATTATTTTTATGGGTAATTTATGTTTTTATAGTTCTTTGCTAAAATAAAAAATTGAAAAAATAAATTTTGTTTCGCGTTTTTTTTTTGTCTTAGTTTACTCCAATACCAGCCTTCATTTAACGCATTTCATTTTTCGTACTCAGTTTGAAAATACCTCCATTTTGATACCCATCATGGCATAGGTTTTCTAATGAAATTTGTCCACCCCTTCTTTGGAAAAGGTTTGGAAAACTGGGAAAAATTGGCCTGGAAAACCTAGAAAAGTCAAGGAAATCGTTTCTGTAGTCTCCTGAACACCATGCTTTGAGAGTCTAAAATAGGTGAAATGTGTCCCTTGTGATGAAATTTTTTTCAAGAAATCATTTTCTCTCATTTTAACAAATTCATTTTAAAATACGTAAAAAAAATGTTTTCAAGTGACCTTGAAAAATCATCTGTGGGGGATAAAATTGAAATACCATGTTTAATCATCTTAAATTAATATCCTAAATCCATTTTGTAGGGGGAGGGGGAGGGTTCTCAAAAAAATTTTCGTCATAGTTTTTTAAAATATCATAAAAAAAAACACAAAGTGAGAAAACCTCTGAAAAAGGGAAAATGGCAAAGATTTCTCAACAATGATTATTTTGAGTTCAAATGTGTATAAATAATTCCATTTCTAAAAAAAAATGTCAATAAATTTTTTATTTGATTTTTTGACAATTTTTGAAAATTTTTAAACATTAACTGAGTTTTTTACTTTTAAAAAACTGAGTCGCTTAGGAGGTTGGGAGGAGGATGATATGAGATCCTCCTCGGTCCTCGAGGATTCACATGTAGCGATTAATGTGTTTTTGATGTCGATTTTGTGTAATTGAACCCAGCTGAACGCGAATAAGACGTTTCTTTAAAAAACGTTTTTTGCGTCCAACTTGAAAATGGGTACCTGAGTCTTATTTTCAATACGATATTCGGAAAGTGGAGGGAAAATTGTTCGTTGTGTATCGCCCACGCAAGTATAAAAGAAAACAGTTGAAAGTTATAAAATAAATATTATCATTGCGAAGACTGACAAAGGTAACCTTTTGGCCCGTAACAAGGGGTAGGAGAGTGGTAGGCGTCTGAAAATTTTACCATAGAGTTTTAAAACTACAGGAACCAAATTGTATCGGTTGTTTCTAAATTTCAGCTTGTTAGCAAATTCGCCCATCCTATTTACCGATGCCCTTTGGGCGTATTACGTAGATACGTATTTCTAATTTCGAAGATTTTAACAAATTGCGACTTTACTTTCAATGTGAAAGATTTTAATAGATAGAAAAAAAATTATATGTATTTCATTTTTATACGTATGATTTATGCATTTATCGGAAAACTATTTTACCTTTTACCTATTATCAAACATGTACATATGAAACGTTAAAGAAAATGATAATTTATGCATATTTTAAAGAGCTTACTTCTACGTTTACAAAAGAGTTTCCACGAGATTTTCGCTTCACGTCAATATTGTGCGATGATGTTGCAGCGTTCCAAAACCTTTTGTGTAAACCGACAACATTATTCTGTATTTCTTTGAAATTAAAATTACTTGCGATTGTTACATTCCATCTTTATAGGTATAAGTAGTTTTACCCCTTATTCTAACTCCTTCAATAGTCGCAGATAAAAAAATAACGCGTTAAACGTGCCTAAAAGACTAGATTTGCATAAAACTCGCGAAAGATACTCTCATATATGCGTAATACTTTTATCTGTTATTTCTATCGCTGCGCTGCTCTACTTTTCTTTTATCAAAATCCAAAATTTTAAAAGACTGAGAATACAAACGAGTATTACAGCGTATTTTCCTCGTCGTTTAAAATGATAATTTCTTGGCCTTTGTAGAAAATTTTAAATTCAGGGCGGAAATTATCGAGCGAAATTGAGTATACTGCGAAGATGAATATTTAGCTTTTGCAGAACTCCCTGCGAACTACGATGCTTTTTCTAATCATTGATAGGGGTAGGAAGTTAAGTTCATAGCGAATGGTTGAAATACCACCAAAAAACATGTATACAAGCCGTACTAGTGCTACACGCCAAACTGCAGCAGCCTAATTCAATTTAGAGGCAACAAAAATCGGATCTAACTGAACCCAAAACAACCTTTTTAAGGTTGTAAGTGGAAAAGTTGGGACCCCTCAAAAAAGCATGTCTTAGGCACGCACCTACCATATCTCTGTATATGTGTTAAATTTGAGTTATATAGCTCGATGGGGGGAGGGCGTGAAAGTGAAAAAGACACCCTCTCTCTTATACCGCTCCTTCTAATTGACGTGGAAAGCAAATTTTAGGATGTTTTCTTTATCGACTGGTTCAATAATGTACAGGTTCCTGCAATTTTTTGACTTCTACATAATTTTATTTTCGCACTAGTTCGTCCCCATTTTTATGCATCTAATCTGCTGCCGATCTAAGCCTACTGGCCAAATTTCAGTGATTTTAGTCTGTATCCAGTCGAGTAAATAATTTTATTCTTTAATTTAAAAAAAAAAACTCAAAAAATACAAATAAATATCTGACATGTGCAAAAATGATTTTAATGGCCTTCCAAGACTTGAGAAAAAATTCTGTCGATACCCCCTTTTCCATTTCTTGTCTGAATCATGATTTTACGATAAAAACATGTACTTTTATATTCGAGGAATTAGAATTGAAGTGCCTGCACCCCTCTCCTCCCACCGATCCAACGGGACAATTTTAATTGGGGGGGGGGAGGGTCAGAACGCATCAATAGTTGTCATCGAAAAAACCAGCCCTTTTTATAAAATCGCGGTCATTTTGATTGACCTACTCCCTCAAAATGAACACTTTCTCTTACAACTCCGAAACGATACGACCTACCACAAAATTTATTGGAACAAAAATATTTCTACGTAAAATTTAAAACATTTTTTATCCTTTTGTCAAATGCGAGAGAGGTCTCGTTTGCGAGATACACGCGCATGACGTTGCGCATTATGCTCAAAAAACAGTTTAAATTCAACAATTTTCTCCCATAACTTAAAACGATACCAGCCACACCAATGTTTAATGATTAAAAATGTTCCTTTCGAAATTCGTAGTATCAAATCATGCTCCGAAGGTAGTAGTCGAAGGGGCCAACATAGACTCTATTATCACTGTCACCCCCCACCCCCCAGTGAAATTTTTTAGAAGTAAAAGCATTTTAAAGCATTTTGGAGTTCATGTAAGGTAGTAAGAGGAAATTTTTTTACATTTTTGTTAAGTACGTGGCACGTAATGATCAAAAAATTCTGAAAAAATTATATACGTATTATACTCCAATATATACTCCATCCATACCTTGTATTGTTCACCCCCCCCCCCCCAACCTTAACCACCTGTTTTTGGAAAAAATTTCGAATCAACCTTAGGCTGCTTGCCAGTATTTGAGATAACTTTTTTTTTAGCAACTTGCTAGGAAAAAATAACGAATCAACCTTAGGCTGCTTGCCAGTAGTTGAGATAACTTTTTTTTTAGCAACTTGCTACCAGTTGAAAATTTTCTGCCCCCAAATTTTACTTTGAAGGTATTAGAGGCTAAATTTCTCTGCAAAAATATGATGTCAGTTGATATAATTTTTTCGTATGAATTAGGTGAAAAATTTTTAAGTTACATTTTTAGGAAATTTTATTGATTT
Organism: Ferrisia virgata; assembly: GCA_900060175.1. Classification (NCBI taxonomy): domain Eukaryota; kingdom Metazoa; phylum Arthropoda; class Insecta; order Hemiptera; family Pseudococcidae; genus Ferrisia; species Ferrisia virgata. Next base: position 7,917 of record FIZR01007706.1, read on the forward strand.
TCAGCAATTTTTTCAAGTCATCAATTACTGGCAAGTAAGCGATTTTCATTTTCCAGTAGTTGATTACCGTTTTTCCTCATCTTCAGCCAAATGGGGACATGTGAAAATGTCTTTATAAATTCACCCGTATATGTCCATCATTTTGGCATATAAACCATTTTTTGATACCTGTTTTGCACATATTTTGAAAAAAATAAATTTCGAACTCGAATGCTTGGTAAAAATGTTTAAGGTTTTCAACAAAACCTAGAAATTTTGTGAGTGTAAAAAAATTAAACTATTGGCAAAGTACCTTACCAGATTTTGTTACACGTTGAAGTTAACTTCTTTCGAATATACTTCAAAATTGAATTTTGAAAGAGGTATAGCCTTTTTTCCCTACGTACGTTAATACTGAAGATCATCTGGGATATTTTTTTCCATGAAGAGGTAGATCTAGAGAACATTTCGGGTGTTTTTGCGTGAAAAAAAAATTAGCCCATGACCATGCTCCGCCTTTTTTTTTTTGTTGAAAATTTCAAGTAAAAATTAAGACAGTTTTTTTTTTTGTGAAAATCTACGATGAAAATTCAAATTGAAATATAATGGGGACTTTGAAAATTTACTCAAAACATGAATTTCGTTTGGAAAGGTGAGAAAATCAATTTCAACATAGGCCATCCATTCGGCTAATTTCAACCGGCATTGTACTCGATGATTAATTTTACCAATTTACGAGTATTTCGCCTGTGAAAATTCAATTACGGGTATAATTTTTAATACAATATTCGATCAACGTTGCTGCACAACCGCTGAACGAATGTAAAGCCGTCCACCCATTGGTATACGGTACAATTGCTGGCGTATATTCGAGTCTGGCGTTAGGTCTGTACAACGACAATGTCGTATAAACCTCTTTATGATGGTACGAACGTGTATAAATACAACTTGGTATAGTGTAGGTATAGGTACTACGTAGTAGGTACGTATTCTTGCTAATCGTGAACCTAGCGTCGTTGTACGACGAGTAAATAACAATACGCGATGCATTGCGAACACGAGATAACATCCCTCGACCGTGCACGTAACAAACAAACCACCACTCAACATGCCTATCCGTACCGGCGCCCCAGCTTCGGCTACACCTTTCGACTTAAAAATGTAATCCGACTAAAATCCTATTCGGTCCAGCACCGCGCATCTTCCACCTCGTAAACTACCCTGCTACCTGTTCTTTTTACGTGTAGTTAAATCGCACAGCGTCATCGGTCATTGCTGAAACATCAGCCGTGCGCTACCCAACGCATCCGTAAAATTTTCCATCTCTTACCGTTATAGCTTGATGATGAGGGGCATCTGCCCGGCGCGGTGCTCAAAATATTATAATAGGTGCACGCGGCGCAATAAAATTTACGTACGATCGACGAACGACATTATGCGCTTGCTCTCGCTGTACATGTGTATATATGTAGTACGTATAGTTACGTACTACATACGTAGGTAGGTAGGGAGGTACGTGTATCAAAGCTGCGACTGAATTAAAATTATACGAAATGAAAACAAAAAAAAAAAAAAAGAAAATCGACCATGTTCGTGGTACGTTACGTACTGTAGACGTATGATACGAGCACGCCATCATTTTCCGTCTACTTGGCTCTCTTTCTCTGTCACTGTCTAGGCTTTTGCTTCCACTTGTGCTTCGGCTTCTTCTTCTTCTTCATCTATACCAACTCATGATTAGATGCTGCGCTGCGTGTTGTTACAGACGATGAAATCGACACGATTACACTATAATGCAGGCAACCACAGCCTTCGATATGTATATGTAATGTACGTTGGCATAACATACATAACATGTATGCACTCTATATTGGTAATGCACGTTCCATCTGTTACATAAATATCGTAGTCGTCGTCAGTCTTTATAGGTACATACGAGTACACGTTCTTCGGCTCCATCACCTCGTCCCTCTCACCTCACCTTACCACCATGTACGCTCTAATTGCGTTAACGAGAAGGTGTGTAGTATGTGCGATGGTTTCTTTTCTTTATTCTCCTTTTTTTTTTTTTTTTTTTCGTTTCTTTTTTTTTTTTTTTTTTTGAAAAAAATTATTCGAATTCATTGCTGTGTGAAATACGTCCTCTTAAATATAATATACTGTATAATGTAAGTATATATCCATCTCCTTATAATAAACTAAACAGTCTCCCTAGCGCTATTTTTCTTATATACACATGGATAGATTTTGATACACACAATGAAACTATAATAGCAAAATAGTTGTCATTTTCGTCCTCCCTATATACACATTATTGCCACCGCGTACACGTTATTTATTATTATGTTGGTTTATATTCTTTTTTTTTTCCCCTCTTCTTCTTCTTCTTCGTCTTCTTCTTCTTTACAAAAAAGGTGTATAGTGTGTGCCGTACGTAACAACTTCAAAGAATATAATATAAGGGTGGGTCGTGAATATGGCTGCAAAAAGGTAACAATACGCGTGTTGGACCATCAACGTATGTATGTACGAGTAGGTACGCGTTTCTTTTTAGTATTCGAAGCGCATACACGTATAATGTGTATCGAATGGCGAACAAAAGAGCCAAACCGATGGAGGGTGTCATTCTCCCTATAATACGAAATAATTGATAATACAAAGTAACCCTTTTCGAGTCAATAGTTACGAATCAACGAGATGTCAAAACCAAAACTGTCGTTGTAAACACACGTCGGTCGCGTCGTTGTGTCGGCATCTCTATGTATACGTATGCTATAGGATGAGAGGTACCTCATCGGTGTGCACCGGTTTGACATGCTAATATTGTTGATTAGGGTTTATGAAATATTAAATGCTTAATGCACTATACTCGCAATTGGCCTGACGAGATGAATTGGATGCGAAGTTATTCGATGATTTGAAGGTATTTTCTTTTTATGAATATAGTATAGAAGAGGAGAGACGAATGGGAAAAGCATTGGTAACCCTTTCGTAAATTGTTTACGATAAATAATTTGGTTTTCACGAACCAACATCCCTATTTGCTACTTGAATACGATTGTATAACACTGAAGTTGCAATAATATTCGAATTAGCTATTCAGTTTTTTCCAAACGTATCACAATGATTTTCATATAATCCTTTTTTTTTTTTGGTTTGGAGACAGGATCTGAATCGGAGGGCTGATTATCACGATATGTGTACTTCTATATCGAAAGGGCCCATTCTGTCGGTATGGAGTTAAGACCATGGGGCAGTAGTGGGATGAATTCCGGTTGTAATGGTCCAAACCCGAGGTCTCTAAGTCAAAAATTCGAATTTTTAGAAATTTTTGAAATTGACTTTTGAAAAAAGTGAGTTTTGAGAAAAACAGCTTTGAAGTTGAGGTACTACATTTTTTGAAAAAAAAAAA
>FIZR01007709.1:1383-15165 GCA_900060175.1 Ferrisia virgata
AAAAAAAAAAAAAAAAAAAAAAAAAAAAAACGTGTAAGGAAATAGACGAATGTCGTGGGAATTGAAAATTTTTTAATTGCCGCCCAACATGAGAGAATCATTGTATTTTCGCATTTGTAAATCGTTCAAACTGTATCGTTAATTTATTCCGGCGTATCAACAAATTACAAATTTCTATGCTTAAATATATGAGCATAAGTAGTTCTAAACACGTGGATTATTAAAATATCGGAAACGCTTCCAGCTTGAAAGTTATACGTACTTTATATGTGTAGTAAAATTTTTTCGCCTAAAATTCATTCATGAATTTAACAACACGTAACGGAAGTATTACATTACTTAATATGGTGGATTTAAAACAGAAATTAATTCGTGTACTTAATAATTGACTAGTTTCCTTGGATGACGCAATTTTTAAGCTTTACGAAGTAAATACTTACTTATACATCATATACATACTTAATTTGTACGAGTATCAGACTATCAACTGGTGAACTGAATCTATTGTAGCATCAAATATACAATTGGCTTTTAATTACCTATTCTGTGGTTTTGAATATCCGATACCAGTGTTCTGCATTAGCATTTTGAAATGAATCAAGTATAGATAAAGCTTTTAGAAATCTAGATCAAGGATTACTGTGGTCACTATACGTCTGGAATCTGAAAATGTTCGCCATTTTTATGTAGACCTACGTGTACATTGCATTATAAACTTATCCCTTCAAACAAATTGAGGTACATAAGCTCGTATTATTAAAACATACCCTCTTATGGAACTCTTTTAATTGATTTCATAAGGAAGCAAAGTGTCTGCAAAATTAAATTCACCTCTTTAAAGCCCTCGTTTTTAGATTTTCAAAATTTTCACAAAACATCATAAGGTACCTTCCTCTAAACAAAATTTTAGGATCAACAAATTTCCCTCTACTCTATCACCCTTACACAGAATATCGAAACAACAAATTTTTATTTAAAAAAAATTCTTTATTCAGCTATATTGAAACGAAAATTATGGTTTTAATTTAAATGTTGAGAATAAAGATAGGTCTAGCGATATGAATTTTTTCAAAAATTTGTACCCTTTAGAAGAGATGAAATTGACAATAGAAAGCTTCGAACTGCTGCGAGTGCAAACCATAGGTGTACGTTTGGACAAGTATAATTTTTGGAATTTTTTTTCATTTTTTGGGGAGGAGATAGGTTGTTCTTAAAAATTCAAAAAAAGTTCAAAAATGCGGTTTTATCCAAAACAGTGGCCGATATGCCCAGGATGAATAGAGGTAAAGTTGTTCAACGTAAGCTTCTCTTTTAGATTATGCCATTGAAATGTTGGCTATGGAACATGATTGCAGAATTGTGGGCATAGGTGCATGCGGGGTTAGGAATCAAAATGCGAATTAGAGGTTTGAACGAAGAATAAACATCGGATTCGTGTTTAGTGTGACAGAATCAGTCGAAAAGCATTCCTTTTTTAATTTTTTTTCCCATTTTTTATATAAGAAAAAATTGCAATTTTGTTCAAAAAAGTTAACCTATTTTAAGCGTAGCGGGAATTTGCATATTCCTACCAAATTAATGGCGTAACAGATTTGTTGATTTTTTTTTTAAAGTCAAAAATAGGGCGAAAATTTTGTAAAATTTTGACGGTCAAGAATCAAAAAATGAATATTTTGACGTAATTTTTAAGCTGTAAATGCTGAATTTCTGTGCTTTTTCTGGTGTAGAAATGAATTTTAACGTGAAAAAATCGCACCGGAGGGGGGGAAACTCAATACCTCTACCCCTTCGTATTTACGCCACTGTACTGAACAACAATTTATAACAAACCATTCGAGATTTGGCTTATTTGATACCTGTATTGATATAAAATCATAAGAAAGTCGCACCAAACTTTTGCAACATCGGTTTGGGGCAATTGAAGCTCAAAGACACCCCCTCCCTGCAATTTAGGGTAAAACCTGGGTTGATGATGTTGGTATCGTTTTCATATAAATCGAACCTCGAGAACACGACAATGAAGTCGGATTCGTGATTTGATCCTAATTAATACCTGATTTTGGGCATTGTTGTAGGTGTAAAAATTTGTTCATAGTTCTGTACCAAAATAAGGTATTAATTGTTGTCAAATTGCAAATCTCAAAGCATTCAACTTTCCATGGGCAAAATTAATAGAGAGAAACGTTGGTGTTGAAAATAAAGATTTTCGTTTTGTTTTTTTTTTTTTTTGAAATTTTACAAAAACCGGTTTCAAAGACGTAAAATCAGAAATTGGTTTAAACCAACACATGAAGTCCGGACGGCTGTGTGGACCTTAAGGATCCATGATATTATTATACAATTGTATAATGAGGCTACAATGGTCCAGGTGGAAATGGCATAACAGCCGATTTCCAATTTTACATCCAACCCCCTCCCCTCTTTCACATCTCTAAAGATTTAAAATTACATTTCGGATGATTTTCCAGACTTTTCCATCATTTTTTAATGCCCCATTGAGGATTCAATCAACATCATGAGTGATTTTTTTCTGAATTTTGCATCCAAGATGTGAAAGATTTTCTTACATGTTTCAAAAACTTTTATTCTACTTCTCAGGTTTTTTGGTAGTTAAGTAAAATGGTAGTTTGAACGATTTTTTTTTTTTTCATAATTTTACCCCTTTTGCATTACTTAAGATATTTATAAAATCCCATTTTCGCTGGATTTTTTCTCAATATTTTACAACTTGAACGTCAAAAAGTCAACCAACTTTTTTAAGAGATTTTTGGCATGTAAACTAGCATCTTGAGTGGGCATGATTCCAACGATGCATTGGAAGTCGATATTCAGATTATGGAAGCACCCGCTGTAAACCGTCCATAATTTTTGCCGAACCCTATACTTACTATGTAACTATATGAAATCTTTTTCAATACAAAGAATTTCCGATTTGATCAAAAGCCATAATGTTTGTAATTAGGAAGGGTATGTTAGAAGAGCCTTCAAACCAAATTCCTACCTTCTGAAATTCACTTCTGCATTTTCAGCAAATTTTTGAAAATTAGAAAATTAGAAAATTGATACTGAGTATAATCGTGCGCATTAAAAATCAGCCATTTTACGAAATACGTTTTATTGAAGTTGTGCTGGAAACAAATTGATCACTATTTCATAAATTGATCTCGTAAATCCATCGATCGCGTTTCTTATAAATTTTGAAGGCTCCAGAAAAACTTTTTTCCTCCATTAGCTATTTTAAAAAATTGAAAAATTCTATCGTATTTTCTAGACATTTTGCAGCTTCCAGCAAAAAATCTAATTTCCCCAACTAAGATTACGAAAAATTCAGCATGACGGCTTAAAATGAACATGTTAAAAGATTCATGCAGTTTTCTTCGAATTTCCAGCTCGTCTTTCGCGAATGAACACTTCAAATTTAGTTACTATCTAAAAATTTACATTTTACTGCAATTTTTTTCGTCCGTAAAAAGAATTACCATTCATAGCTTGAGAATTTTTCATTCATCCAACGAAATAATTTCAACTAAAAAACTTCATTGATTCAATTCCTAGACTCTAAAATTATGCTCTTATATGTGAAAAAAAAAATACAATTTATTTCGTTCTGTAGATATATAAATGTGCACCTCTACGAATACAGTGTACACCACGACATCCACATAAAAATAATTTTAAAATATTTAAAATAAATCTCGAATATGAAAAATAGTATCATTGATCCTAACCGGTGTGTCTTTTTATTTTATATTTCAATGCATTCAAGACTGCTGGTTGTCTACACGATTGGAAATTTATGGAAATTTATTCTCAAGGTGAAATTTTCTACAAAATTGTTCTTTTTGTACAATATATTATAATATGTGTACGTTTTTTTTTTAATTATTCCAAACTTGTTCATTTCTTTTGACCACTTAAGGTACCTACGAAGGTAAATTTTCAATGACGTCATGGTCAAATTTTTTTTTCGAAAGATATGTATATATATTTTTTTCTAGATAAGAAATTACCTACATCTTACTTGTTGGAAGATTTTTGCTTTTTAAGTAATGGCAGATATACGTGTATCTATTTTACCAATACTTATTGAGTATTATCAACATTAAAGATAGGAAGGATTCAAGGGGGCTAAGAAATCAAAACCAGCAAAAAGGCACATCTAGGATCTTTACTGAATGTACATACTTAATTTCAAGCTCCTAGCTCAATTTGCAGGGGAGTTGTTACACGAGGAACAAATATTAGAAACTAGAAAAAAAGACCAAAAAATCACGAATTCAAGACTGCTAGGAGGTGCAATGGTGATGAAGAGTCGAGACCTCCAAAAGGCATAACTAGGGTCTCTACTGAATATATATACCTAATTTCAAGCTCCTAGCTCAACTTGGAGGAGACTTATGCGAGAAACAAACTCAAAATATAAGAAAAAATGACCAAAAAATCACTTATTTGGGACTGTGAAGGGGTGAAATGGAGCTGAAAAAATGACACCCCAAAAAGACACGCATTTGGACTCGAAAAAAACAACGTTATAGAGGTGGTGAAGGGATGCCATGAAGCATAAAAGTCGAAACTCCCAAAAGGCTCATCTAGGTACCCTACGAAGCGTATATACCTGATTTCAAGTTCCTAGCACAATTTGGAGGGGAGTTATGCGAGGAACAAACTTAAAAAACAAAAAAAATCACATATTTAGAGCTGTAAGGGGGTGAAACGGGGCTGAAAGGTCGAAATCCTCAAAATGCACATCTATAGTTTACTTACAAAATTTCACCTTCTTAGCACATTTTGGTGGGGAGATAGGGGAGGAACAGCCCTTTTTCAAGGTCAAAAAGAGGAAACCCCCTCATATTACCCCTACTAATTGACCTAAAAGGTTAATTTGACCATATATTACACAATTTTAGATTCTCTATCGATTGACACAAAAAGAAAGAATTTTTGTGTTTCTGGCCCCTCAGCACTCCTCCCCCAAAATGGGGAAAAACTGAATTTTGGTCCAAAGTCATCCCCACTCATATACATATCTAATCTGCCGCCAAACTGAGCCGACTGACCGAATTGTAGTAATTTTGGTCAGTATGGAGTAGAGTAAATGATTTTAATGATCGAGGGGAAAAAACACAAATATAAATGAATATCTGACATGGCCAAAAATTGTCTTAATGGTCTTCTAGGACCTCAAAACGGTTTTTGTTGGTATCCCTCCCCCCTCCATAACCGTTGGGTGAAAGACTGTAATAGCCTGGTTTTCAATTGACAATATGGCGTAGAAAATCAGGCTAAAAAAATAAAAATAAATATCTAACATGGCCAAAAATTGTCTTAATGGCCTTCCAGGACCCCAGAATGGATTTTGATGATATTCCCCCTCCTCCTCTTAAACCGCCATTAGTCGATAGACTGTAATAGCCTGGTTTTCATTGGCAATACGACGTAAAAAAATCAGGCTAAAAAAATACTAATAAAAAAAACGAGATAATCCGTGTAAACAAAAAGTTAGTTTAGTTACTTTTGACCCGATTCGAATCAGCTGTTGAAACGTTAGTCGAACATTTGAAAGTCCATTTTTCCGAATACATCAACTTACACCTATACAAAAGTCTAGCTTGGTTTGGCGCCATCGACACACGAGTTGATTTAATTCATATATGTTACCGCAACGTATGCGAGAGAGAAGAGCAAAGTGACCGAACGAAGGCGTAAAATTTATGAGTTTTTTGTATTGTCTTAGAAACATTGTAGGCTACAGCTACGTATAGAAAATTTGATTTACTCTCTCTCTTCGCTCGCGTACGTCTTCTCTTCACAATCGATATTGTAAATCGCTCAAAATGAGATCTCGATTGTAATATTTTCACGTTAGAAAAGGTATCTGCAATGGCTTGCAACGAAGTTCGTGTGTACCGATCGACCGACCCATGGAAGAGTTGAATTTTCAGGCATTAGCTTCACGTATCCGTAGCTGCTATAATATTAGTAAAAATAATACGGATGATGGAAGCTCATCCTACGAGATCCACAAACGGTATGGTATTACGAGTAGGTATAGTATTGTATGTGTAACAGTTTTGTAATATTTTTATCTTGATAAGAGAACAAGTATTTATGATGGTGGTTAGATTTTTGTGAATGGTCGGGCGCCTCGCGCCTACCACCGAATCTCTGTAATTTACCGAACTGATTCGAGAACGTTGATAAAATAATAAATTAATGCGCTACCAAATTTGGGCTTATTACGAAGAAGCGTAAGTGGGCGCTTTAGCATACATACAGAATAGGTAAGGTATATACGAAGAAGAATAAAAATAAGGAGGAGAAAAAAAAAGCCTTAGCAAACGCCAGACAGAGAGAAACAGAGAGAAAGACAGCAGTAAAGAGACGCGAGAAAGAAAGACCGAACGAGCGAACGAGCGAACGAGCGAACGAGCGAACGAACGAACGAACGAAACTCGAACCACACGCTGGAATCTGTCGTATCCAAAGGCAGATTCTATCTTCGACGCCTACTATTCGTTGTATTCGGTTTTTCTTGTTACGCTCTTTCTCTCATATACGGTATCCGCCTATAGGTTCCGGCGCTTACAAAATTACCGGTAACCGGATTGCCGATCGCTTATCACGTGTAGATGGAACTTTTAGACATTTTTACTCCTTTAAAAATGACATCTGGCGTAAGCGGTTCTTGTTTATTGAACATATCACTATATATGATGCGGACTGTGTTGGAACCGTTAAAACAGCGAGCGAAAAGGGGAGGCAACGGCGAAAGAAGAAAAAAAAAAAAAAAAAAACTATCAACTATAAGCGCCGCCACCGCTCTGCGTTAACTTATTACCAATTCAGAGTTAATTCGATGGTAATTTTAATAGAACAAGTTGAAAGATTTTAAATATGGAAATATCTGTAACCAGCGATCGTGTATAGACTTGGACATTTCTATTTTTGTACGCGGTGTATTCCATACGGCGTTTAAATGTTTAATATTGTAAAACATTACGCTTAACTGTGCATAATGTCTGCACGGTTAGAAAATTCATAAAAATAACTCGACACGGTGGCGTTTACCTCTCTCACCCCCTCCCCTCCATCCAGTCTTTTACTCGCGCGATATACTTTTACAGGTACATATCGTAGTAGTAGGTACCCAGTACCTACATATATAAATGTGATTCGCAATATATGGAGTGTTTCGTGATACCGCATAGGTGTGAGTTGTATTTTGTAAATAATTGTGCTCATAGACTCTCGGCTGGTTCGGCGAAAAAAAAAAAAAAAAAAAAAGAGAAGACCAGTCGTGACGACGGTGTTTCGAGATCTTTATCAAGTAATCAGGTTCAATGTGATCGTAAAAAAAATCGTATCCATCCCTTGTTTTAAACTGAATGATAGGATACGTGGAGAGTGTCCGACTACCTCTACGTACCCTTTTGCCAACGTCATATACGTGTCTGGGTCTGCTGTCATAACTACCAAGACGAGAAATAATTGATAATTATTTTTACGCAATTGCGACTCCGTCGCTCGAAATATTTAACGTATTTTATTCAAAATCTGATCTTGTGACGAGAATTTTATTGAAAAAATTCGACTTTTACTGTACACGTAGTCGGTTAACATAGGCGTTCAAATATGGTAGGTACTTTACGTACTCGACTGTTTAACGTATCGTTTGTTAGTTTATGTTCTTAATTCGTATGATAATTTTTACGATATGATTACAAGATTCGAGGATGAAAGAATCAAGCTCGTGAAAATAATACGCGAAGTTTATTTTTTATATTTTTTTCTGACTTGAATTATTTTTTTGTTTGCAAATCATCTACGTTACATTTGATATAAAACGAGCAACTGTATAATTTCTAGGGGGAAAAAAATAAATAAATAAAATAACTGAACTGAATTCTGATGGGAAATCGTTCTTCGTTATTTAAACGTGGCCCTCGGGTATAATTTTTTTTTTTTATTACTTTTGATCGAAGTTTTCTGTCAAATTTTGCATCACGAGCATTATAAAATAGGTATACCATGAATTGACGGTGACGAGCCAGGAATTTTTCAAAGAGGCAGTCAAATGGTCTTCGAGTGGCGCAGTAAGCTGTATAATTTTTTTTTGAGCATATATATGATGGCCAATAAGAAAATAAGATCAAGGGCTGAAATCACTTTTCTGGAAAACTAAGTTTAAAGTTTGATTTCTTGGTGAGAGTATTTTTATATTTTGTCGGGTACCACTGAACGTGTATCTCGTACCTTCATGAAACTTGATGGAAAATAATCGTGAAATCTAGCTGCTTAAAAAATAGGTATTTTGAAAATTATTTCAACTTACTATTCTTGAGGTAAAGCAAGATAAAGACCGATAGCTAGAAAAAGGCGTTCTCTGCGATTTTCAAGGGTGATGCAAGCGTTCGGCTGAGATGAGGGGGTCTAAAACCATTCTCAATTGTTTTTTAATGACCAAAAGTACCCAAAACCAGTATAACTCTAAAACGAATCACATCACATATACAGCGTACAAAGAGAGTTTACTGGACCTTAAGAATTGTACAAATAGGAATAATAAGAACGTCCAAGCAATGTAAATACAGAATTTTGAAAACAAATGTTATTTTTCAGCTATCTGTCAAAAAGAGTATTTTTTTAAAAATTGTACAGAAAAATTAGAATTTTACGTTTCGACGATTTTAAACAGAAGGTAAAGTATCATTAATTGTGGATGACAACAAATTGTGAATCAAATCCACTTGGTGAGTGGGTAAATGAAGATGGGTTAAAACAAAAAATTCTCTGGCGTACTGCAGTCGTGTAGTGTATATATCTAATTTTGGTTTTTTCCTTCAGTAAAGCTGATAAAAAAAAAATCATTTTTGATTTTTTCTCATTTTTGGCTGATTTTACGTATTCAAATCAGGCCAGTACAAGACGACTACCGATGAGGTATTTTTTGAAAAATTTTTATTTTAGGTACTTTTTATGATAAGCTGATCTACAATCAGACCCCTTTTTGAAAATTGACCGAAAAGTTTTTTTTTTGAAAATTTTTATACTTTGCAATTATGGTTGTAAGATTAAAATTTTAAAACTATCCTGACGTAATATCAAAACGCCATTTTTTCTCGTAGTGTTTTCAAATTTGATAAAAAAATCATAATTTTGAACTACATTTGGAATCAATTTTTCTTACCTCGAAGAGGCAAGTCTGTACATTAACACCCCCCCCCCCATGAAATTCAAAGAAAATTGGAAAACTGAATATTTGATTTGAAAACATTTTTTGGTAGTGTCATAGGCGTATATATTCTTATTTTACCACTTTCTGCCAAGTTGGTAAAAAGAGAGCAAAAGAAGAATATTCGACCAATTTTATAAAATTTCATATAACGAACGACCTGTACATTCCACAGCCCATAAAACGAATATAATTCAATAAAAGTAACCAACAAATTTTCAGCATCATCTTTCTCAAGCATCAGCAGGTCTACTCTTAATTTTTCCCCTTTTTCTGGCCAAAAATGAACACTTCAAAGCTGAAATTAATGGATTCTATTTCAAAATATTTTTTAAAAATTAAACTATTAATTAAATAGTTTTATTTTTATTTTGCTTAAATGTTTACTTGTTCGTAGAGCTTCATTGAAAATTTTAAATTCGCAATTCAAATTTAGGACTCGCTAATTGTTAGATGTGAAATTCAAAAAAATTATATCAGAAATAAGTGTAGGGTCGGGAGTCGGAGAATCGAGTATTTTGCCGTATTTCTGGGCTGAATTTTTTTGTAAAACATGATCATTGGAGGGGGCATTTGTCCTTTTTCTCCCCCTCCCCTCCCACCTCTTACACCACCAACTCTCTGCCTTTTCAATAATTTTCCAACTTATCCGTATCCCTGCTTAGATTCAAAGCCATCTTTGTTAGTGTCCGTTCTCTTTTTAAATCTCCCTTTAGTCAAAACCAACGTAAAAAGCAGATTTCCGTTGGGCTAAGGCTTATTCCGGGAACGCTAGTTGGTGGGTCCTCGCATCTTCGAAAACTTCTGCTCAATTTATAGACTAAAATTGCTTCATTTGTTACAGATGTTTTGCTCACTTTTCCTTACCTGGAAACCGAATTTTCTCTGATGGCCCTGCCAAAGGTTAAATTTAGACGAGGGGAATTGAGAAGACATTGCGCCATTGAGCTGTGTGTTTTCTTTGCTTTTTAAGCATCTCCCTGTCATGGTGTTTGATTATTTTTAAAGAAGACGTCATCTTCGTAAGAGCAAAAGAACTCAACGTGTTCCTGATGAATTACAATATTTTTCCGAAAAGTTGGTAAAATTAATTTTTGCAACTTAAAAATGGCTTAAATTTTCAGATTTTTGTAATTATGTCTTTAAAAAATTCGATTTCTCTTTGCCATTACTTTTTGCATCTCCTTCAACCCTCCACCCCCCATCCTCCAGACATATTACTTCAGTGGCCTACAATTTTTATACAAATATTTTGAGGGATTTAATTCAACATGTGAAGGAGGCTAAGACCCTTCATCATAGGCGAAGTTAAGTGATTTAGTTTGGAGGGGAGGGGAGGAAGACTAAGCCCCCAGCATGATAAACAGCAAAAAATTGAAGAAATACTTTTATTTGACCAAGTTAATGATGTTTTTGTTACGGAGGAGGAGGTGGTTGAAAGCTTAATTTTTAGTGTTAAATGGAGGAGCAAAATTTTGAAAAAATCAGATTTTCAATGGAAAAAAATTGCATTTTTCGAAGGTTTAGCTTCAATTTTGTAGATTTTACGAGAACAAAATCAAGGTTCTCAGCAGAATCGTTTCAAAATGTTAATAAATTTTCAATATTTTCATAAATTTTCGTGATGTTCTGAACAATTGTTCAAAATTTAATCGGTTTTATAAAATGTTTAGTCATTTGTCAGATACTCATACACAGAAAAACTTTCTGGTCGGGGGAGGTGAGGGGGTTGAATCAACATCTGGAGAGGCTTAGTCTCCCACTCCGTAAATCCACCTACGCCCCCGTCCTTTTCTTTTCCTTCATTTGTCCTCCACTCATCAACACCTTAACTTTTATAAAAATTTCGACTAATTTTTTAATTTTTCTGAATACAGGAAAAAGATTACATAAATTCGAGTGATTAAACGATGACTTGAACTTTTCAAGCATGATTCAAATTACTTGCTTATGTACGTGTATGAGCATGAATATTTTTCATGCAATTATATTGCATAAAAATTATCATAAAATCAAAACCTGATAACTTTTACATCAAGAGTGTAGGAAATTATTCAAGTTGGTACATCCGAAATGATAAATTTATCAATTTGTTGCAGCGTTACGTTTCATCATTAAAAGCTCGATATATTTTTGTGATCAGTGCACTACGTATCCTTGAAAATTAAAAAATATCACGCAGCAAAAGAAAGAAAACTGTTACATTAATTTTTTCGCCATTTTTCTTACACGTTTTTCACGCGTTTGGCAAAATGGAGAAGCTGCGAAACGGCCATCATAACCTTTGCTGGTTGCATTTTGCAAAATCGCGCATCTCGACACGAGTGAATTCTCGACCATATGTAATATACTGAATATACACGATGTTTTTAATGAATGAAACTATCCCACCGCTGCTAAAAGCATTTAAACGATTATTACTATCGAAGAGCGTCCATTGAAAAATGTAAACAAACCTACTCTCTTTACAACCGGTTACATCTTGAAAGCCAAAACCGCCACACACGCACATACCTTGTAATGCACGTGCGTTTTTACTATTCCAATAATACGAAACAGGAATGACTAATTAAATGATCTGATCTTCGAGCAGTTGCGTAGGAATTAAAGATGACAAGAAGATTTTTACTCTCTCCGGGTATATGTGTTTTTTTTTGTCCCCTTTGCCCATCGCACGTATAGGCTGGCAATATACCACGTATACGGTGGAAATAAGTGGAAAATACAATATACCTATGTAAGTATATGGCTGGGTTTGGAATAGAAATTTTTCAATTCATAAATTCAGGTCATTGACATCGCTCGTAAAGGGCCGTACTGCGTTTACTTATCGTTGTGATTTTCTTATCAGTGTTTAAATTTACTTATGGTTGTCGGACTATGTGAAAAAAATATGCAAAACAATACGCAGGCTTATAGCAATTTCTCTGCATACTGTTTTTATTTATTTCTTTCAAATACCTATAATTCACGTGCCGTAGTTACGTTCGAAGTTTAGAAATTCGTACAATAAATATTTAAAAATTAAAAAAAAAAAAAAAGTCGACGAGAAAAATATTACGTGTACTCTTATGTTCGAAAAACTCGTCTCGTCAGCCCTATCTACTTATTACTTCCCACTAAGTAGCTCCATCAATACACATTGGTCGTCGTCCCATGAAAACCACAAATTTACTAGTGCTTAGCGTGGCGTCAATGAAACAAAAGAGCTCTAGTATTTGTCTACTTTTTATGTGTTAATAGCATTCTAGGTCCAAAATCTTAAATTAATTTTCCACGTATTCCGAATACCTTTTCTTATACGGACGGCGACGGCGCCTCCTGTCTGTGGACGTGGTGCAAATTTTGTATCATCGCACATAACGATTCCATCGAATTTACGATTCATTGTTAACAGATCTGGCACTGGCTTGTTAATGAGTAACATACGAAAAAAAAAACTCACTAAAAAAAAGCACATATAAAAACTTTGTTGTAAAAATATGGTCGCGTATTTGTATCTTCTGCCATACCTTTACCAATAACTGTACAGTGATGGTAGTCCACGTAACGAGTCTTATTTTCGTTTTATTTCTTAGTGCCATTATAGTGTAGACGTAGACCTATCGCTTAATAGGTTTTTACCTGCAGAGTTTTCCTTTATTTTTATTTCGAGAATGGACCTAGTCGAAAATCGAAGAACCTGATGAAATACGATATACCGAACCAACGGATATTACTTAATGTTTTAGGCGACATCTGCGCTGAGAAATAATTCACTCTTCCTGTATATACAGGTGTTACAATATTGTAAAAATTTCATCCTGTAAAATTTCCATTATCGAAGGAAACTTTAGATTATTTAACGTAGATCGATGAAAACCCATTGTTTTGATGCTAAGCCTATCTAGAAGTAGGTCTAGGTAATATATAGGTACAGGTATAAATAGTTATACATAAGTTTTCTATTTCAATTTCAAATTTGTGCTGTAGGTAACTACCTACTGACTAGTTCTAAAGTGAGCATTTTTTTTTTGTTTTGTTTGAAGCACTCATGCATATGTGATATGGCGAAAAAGTTGCATAACAGGGATGTACAAGGAGCATTGAAAGGTTGAAGGAATGTTTTCAAATACGGAGACGCTAGACCGATCGCATTCATCTGGATTTCTTCTTATCATTTTTGTGGTTATATTTTTCAATTAATGCAGAAAATAGAGAGGTGATAAAATTATACCCAAAGAAACTCAGCTACAAGATAATACAAATTTATGTAAAGTGCAGATTAAAAGAGACTATCACCATAAATCAATAAGGTTGCTTCCTCAGAAAGAATATAAAACAAAACTATGCCATGCCTTGTTTTTAATACAGATTTAAAAATGTTTGGATAAGCATACATACAAGGGTGGGTCAAAAAAAACGATTATTTTTTTTCACTTGGTACCCAGAAAAACTGGTTGGTAGACACCTAAAAAAAATTCTCTCCACGTATGAGCTCTTAATTTTAATAGGAACGTCCTCCGCCTTTCAGATTTCTATTTTTTTTCTATTGTTATAAAGAAAATTGC
>FIZR01007711.1:0-45103 GCA_900060175.1 Ferrisia virgata
TATAGTAGACACCAAGATATGCAATTTTCTTTATAAAAAACAGAAAAAAAATAGAAATCTGAAAGGCGGAGGACGTTCCTATTAGAATTAAGAGCTCATACGTGGAGAGAATTTTTTTGAGGTGTCTACCAACCAGTTTTTCAGGGTACCAAGTGAAAAAAAAAATAATTGTTTTTTTTGACCCACCCTACCTGTCATATTTGTTTTCGTGAAATTCTTTTTCGTGGTATTTGGATATTTTGTGCATCGAACGTCCGTCTCTTTCGATTCTCTAAAACGACATTCGTTCGATTTTACCTTCGAATAAAAATAAATGGAATCAACACCTAATTCAAGTGAGACAAAATGTTTTTCCAAAATAAATCTCTTAAAGAAATTAGCCCACACTAGATACGTATCTGACAGATCAATCTTACTCAAATTATACAGGACCCTAATCCGCTCAACACTCGACTATGGCTCTTGTACCAACATCACTGCAAATTCTTCTGCTCTCAACAGGCTAAACACAATTCACAACATAAGTATCAGAATCGCTTTTGAAGCATTTCGTACTACACCCATACAGTAAGCCTACTTTCCGAAGCATGAGAACCTCCATTGTACATATATTAGAAGACAACGAATAATCGCAAACTTCATTTTAAATGTTTTCTCTACACCTGATTTTTACACAAAATCAAAATTTGTCTTTCCTCTCCATCATCAGCACGAGAAAATAACAACATAACCATATCAGACCTAAACCATGAAAATCCAAAATTCCCTCAATAGCTAATTCAACTTCCTGATATTAATCTAATTACGATCAACTACCGCAAGAGTGAGTATACACATCTTATCATCAGAAGGTTATACCGAGAAAAAATTGACAAATATCAAGGGTTTATCCAATGTTTCACACATGGATCCAAAATAGAAACCGATTATGTCGGATATGCTTTGATTTTTCATGAAATTCAACATTAAAGTCGCTATACGTAAAAATATGATTAAAACCGTGGTCAAAATCGAAAATTTTCGCGAAAAAAATTCAAAACTGTATTATTTGAGCTAAAGTTGAACAAAAGCTACAGCAGAGTGAGGAGGAAAATTCGCCTTTGGGTTTCGGAATTCAAATTTTTATAAGAACTATTTAGACATTGGTAAATAATTATTTTTAAGCGTATTCGCGATTTTTTATTTCGTCACGGGGTGGACTGTGGGGAGGGGGTTAGTGGGACAGTGAAAAAATCATTTTGATGAGGATTTTTACATTACTTTTTTTCTCGTCGCGAATTTTTGACCGTTTTCCTTTAAACTTGACCTGGGCGAAAGTTGTGAATTTTTTTTCAGATTTTTCAAACCTTCAGTATGACCTTGAAATGGATTTTGAAATCTTCAAGGGAGCTGGTAAGCTTCCATTTTACAGGTAGAAACTTGAAAGTTATTAGAAATTTTTTACGCCTCTCATATTTTTTCTAATTTTTTGGACTGGTGGACCCCAGAAGAAGTTAAAGGATATGTATAGTTTCGAGTATTTTTTTAAAATAAACGTTGTGGAACGAGAAAACTAAGCTCGGATTCGTTTTCAGCGTGTCAAATTACCCCAATTTAGATACCTCATACGACTGTTTTTCTCAAATTTAAATTTCTCAGTTTTGGCTTAAAATTATTTCAATAGCCAATAAAAATTGGACAAAAAATAGAAATTTTTCAAATTTGAGTAAAATTATCGAGCGAGGGGTCTAAATCGAAGTAGTTTAACCTACTGAGTACGAATCTGAGCTTAGTTTTTTCATTCTGCAAATTCTACCTTCTCAGAGCTCATCAACGAAAAGAGCATTGAGTTGAAAATTCGATATTTCGAAATTATTCAAAAACATTTATCTAGGTGTCTAGATCGAACTAAATTTGAATTCTAACAAGTTTTTCACCTCAAAACTAATCATTTACACTTTCAATTGAGCGTTATGAGCCAAAAAAATCTAGTTGGATCAAAACAGATGAAAGATTCGAGTTCTACGACCCAAAATTAGAGTATAAACAATATACTTACGAATTTTTAATTTTCGAGTCAATTTTTGTAAGTTTGTGATAAGTACTATTGGGCATAGCTAGAACCTTTCATCCTCGACACCAAATAGAATCAAAGTGTTTTGAATTTGTTCGACTTTTACTCGACTAATACAGTTTTGAATTTTTTTCGCAAAAATTTTCGATTTTGATTACGTTATCAATGATAAGTACACCACGTAAAAGTATACTTTTTTCTGAGTATATTATACTATTTGTTTTATATTCGAAAGTAGAAGGATCTCTATATTCACTTAAATTGCCAAAAAACGAATGTCGTTTGAAAAAATCAAAAGAGGAACGTTCGGTACAGATAATATGTAAAAAGCACGCAAAAAGCTACACGAGAACAAAAATAACAAAGGTACGATCTGCAATCACAAAAAATTTATTTTTATCAATTTTGAAATCTTCCAGCGGGTCATAAAGCTCTTTATAAGAGACCAGTTTTCAAAATCAAATACATTTTCAGATAGTAGAGACTCCGAGCTTTCCAAAAATGCATAACAATCTTAGATTTGAACTTTTCACTACCAAAAAATCAAGATTTTTGACGTGTCGCGTTAAGGGTACTGAGACTTATGACGAGTAGTGTATGTAGGTAGTAGAAAGATATGCCAGTTAGGGACATGTAGGTAGGTAGGTAGGTAGATAGGTAGATAGGTAGGTAAGCAGGTGAATTTAAACTAAAATTCGACAAGACTTAATCTACTTACTGTATTATTCGTTATAAAATGTTAATGCCAAACAAATTATACACGAGTAACATACTACAAGTTTTAACTGAGTACGTTAGATATCTTCGTTTTAATAATCGTTTCTTCCAACAAGGTAGAATTTTTTCTTGTCTTTTTCTCGCTTAAGAATAAAAACCTCGCTAAGAAATTTAATCGCGTCGGAAATAATCATTTCAAAACATTAATTTAAACATTTAAAAACAAAAACGCTAAGTTTTTTTTCGAGATAAGGAATAAAAATTACCGTAACGTTTAATTACATGATAATTAAAACTTTCATTCGGTATTCGTTATGCAGTTCCTTTCTTTATTCTATTCTCAGTCGTTTTGATGCTGTTTTTTCCATCTTCTTTCGTGTTTGCGTAGTGTAGTTTGTTGCCGTTAATGGTGTTAGATAACGTCAGGTATTTTTAGGCTAAAAAACTGTTGTTAGATATTTTTCTTATAAAACGTGTACCAAATCGTTGAAATACTTTGGTTCATTTTGATTTCCATTATGAAACCTTTGTAACACGGATTTGTAATATTTTAGAAAAAAAAATTTTTTTATTCGTTTATTGCGTGCAGAACATAACTACGCGTTAGGGAGCTCGTAAAAGTATTAAAAAAAATCATCGTTACGTATACCAAGGTGATATTTTTTTTACCCTTAAACCAGTGTAATTTTAAGTTACACCATTTTTTTTTCTCTGTATTTTTCTCTCTTTCTGTGTCTGTATATAAAGTGAAACTTCTAAAGAAGAGGAAACCATAACGATTTTCCTGTTCAAAATTCCTAATAAATTTTTAACATTTTAAAATTATTGATAAAAAAAGATAGAAGAATTTCCGTTTTAATTCCATTTTTCATCGTATATAAGCCAATCAATTTCAATACTCGATGTTTTCGATAAGTAAGTATATATTAGGAGAAAAAAAAAAGAAAAAAGAAAAATTTCGACAAGAAAAGACAAAATGGGTATATTTGATGGTATACGAATACCAACTACTACTAGAGATATAGATACGAGTACAAAGAACTTTTTGTGAACCATTTATTGGGTAATTTTCTGTGAAGACACGATAAAATAGGAAAATATTTTTGCGTTTTTTTTTTATCGCTTCAAACGTATGTGACACGAATAACATACTCGGGATACATTTTTCAAAACCATGTTAGATTATTTTAACCGGCTCGGCGTGGCGTAACCTCGATTGTTATATTAATATTTTCGAAAGCTTTTTTATCAATTGAAATATGTCTGATGTATTTTTTTTTCAACCACCAATTCCAAATCATTACACATTATGTTTAACATGTAAATCATTCGATCGTTAAATGCGTAGAATTTTGATTGAGTGATTCGAAATACTATCATTTCATTTTTCTTCGTTTAAGTATGTAATGTACCTCTCTCTCTCTCTACATATATATATAGGCCTACAGCAAGCGGGTGCTGT
Organism: Ferrisia virgata; assembly: GCA_900060175.1. Lineage (NCBI taxonomy): Eukaryota > Metazoa > Arthropoda > Insecta > Hemiptera > Pseudococcidae > Ferrisia > Ferrisia virgata. The sequence goes on from FIZR01007711.1 coordinate 4,233, forward strand.
AGGTAACTTAAAATCTGCGTTATCCTTTTATATGAAAAAGGCAATTTATCCTTTTCGCGCCTTCAAAGTACACCAAATAGCGTAAAGTAGAACCTTACCAGCAACTTTCAACATTTATCTTTGTAAATTAACCGTGCAAAAGGGTCTTACAAACGAAATTGCCACTTTTCTCACAAAATGATCACCTGAGCGCATGGATAGCAACCGTGACGCAACGTTTCTTTCAACAACCAGGCCAAATGAAATTTCCAGTATGGTCAGAAAATAATATAGATAGAATGTACGCCCAGCTACAAGTACCTAGCCACCTACATACGTATTAAGAAAAAAAAAAAATTCAATAAAAATAACATTATTGTAAGTAAAAAAATTGGCTTCCAAGAAACATCGTATCGAGGAACATTTAATTTCGGAAAAGATTTTTTTTTTCACGTGGGTAAAATTATGCAGGAAAAGCTTGAAAACAAGTATGGATTCTGACGAGGAGCAATATTGACGAAACACTGCGGGGGAATAAAATACGCAATAGAGGCAATTTCTCAGCATAATTTACTCAGTGTTAGCTAGTTGAAAAGTTGATTAAAATGCGTTTCATAAAATTAAGCTGAATTAATATTAGGCTGTTGATCATCTACCTTTTTTCAAAGTATGGTACATTTTTCCAACTATTGTCATTCTAGAAGTGGATAGGCATTGATTTAGAAATCCGAAAAATTTTCTAAAAAATGACTCTACCCATTTTCATTTTTACAAATATACTTCATAGTGTTTGAATTTCCGAGGATTTAAAAAATTTGAGGGAGTCGGGGTAAAAAAAATCAATGATTTTTCAGCCTGACTTTTGTAAAACAATAGAATTATGTGGATTGAAAAAAGCATCATGCCGCCTAATCAGTGGTAGGAATAAAGAGTGATTTTAAGCCACATAGTTCAGCCAATCAATAGCAACCACACAGTTCACGTCTTCGCTTTGCTAGGGCTGTTCGTAATTAGAAAAACTGACTAAAAAACTATATTTCCGGGGCTGTGAGATAGTGCAATGAGATTGAAAAGTCGAAACTACCAACAAACACTTTTAGGACCTATATGTATTACATCTACATACCAAATTTCAACTTCTTGGCTCAATTTGGAGGGGAGTTATGCGAGGTACAAACTCAAAACATAAGAAAATCCTGCAAAAAGAAACACGTTTCGGGGCTGGAAGCGGGAGCAATTTGTATGAAAAGTCAAAATTCTTAAAAGGCACATTTATGACTCCTACTAAGTTTACATACCAAATTTCAACTTCCGAGCTTAGTTTCGAGGGGATATAGGGAAAAAACAGCCCTTTTTCAAGGTCAAAAGAGGGGACACCCTTATATATCTCCTTTTAATTGACCTATAGAGCTGATTTTTTGGATTATTTGTTATACAGCTTTGAATTATACATGGTTTGGTTGAAAAAAAACAATTTTTTGCGATTTTAGCCTCCCAGCACTCCCTTTCCAAATTTGGTCATAACTACATTTTGACCCGAGGGCACCCTCACTCTAAAATACAAATCTACCGTCAATCGAATCCTATTTTCCAAATTTGATCGATTTAGGTTGGTATCAAGCTGAGCAAATGATTTTTGGTTTCGAAAAAAAAATATATTATGCATTTGAAATGGCCAAAAATGGTCGTAATGGTCTTCTAGAACCCCAAAGGCGAATTTTGTTGATTTTTCCACTCATCCACCGCAGTTCGATAGACCGTAATAGCCTACTTTTCATTGAAAATATGAATTAGAAAACGGACACTAAAAATTTGCGAAGAAAGTTGGTCAATCTATTAAAAACTTGGGAATCTAAACTTGACCCTAAAAACTCCTTCCACCAATCTGAATTCAAAAAATCCAAAATTTTCACAAATCTAAAAATATTTTAAGATTTTTTTAGCCCGATTTTCTATGCTATATTGATAATGAAAACGAGGCTGTTGCATTTTATCGATCAACATTTTAGGATTCTAGAAGACTGTTGAGACCATTATTTATTCCTTTTTGTTTTCATTCTTTTTACCGAAACTAAAAATCATCCGCTCAGCTCGATATGGACCAAAATCTGTCAAGTTTGAGCAGTAGGCTTAGATTGTCGGCAAATTTTTTATTCTTGAGTGGGAATGACCTGAGACTAAAATTCAATTATTCTTAGATTTGAGTGCTGAAGGGCTAAAATAGTAAAAACAGTTTGTTTTCACAACAATCAATTGGGAATCAAAAGTTGCATAACAGATCCAAAAATCAGCATCTTACTTCAACTTGGAAGGAAGAAATGAGAGATTTTCTGTTTTTGACCTTGAAAAAAGGTTATTCCACGTATATTTACTCTACGACTTGAGATGTGAGATTGAAATTTTGCAAAGTACATTTAGTACAGACTCTAAATGTGCCATTTGGAGTTTTAAACTTTTTAGCCACATTGCACCCTCCCTTTTTGACAGTCCCAAAATTTTAGTTTAATGTTTTGTTCTTCTTATTTTTCGAGTTCGGAGCACGTTTATCTCACCTAAAAATTCATCTAGTGGGTTAAAATTTGATAGGTTGATTAAGTACGGGTCTTGAATATGCCTACCTGTACCAGTACCACTGTTCAAAAAAAACAAAAAATTATCATTTGCTTAATTTATTGCATTTTTCAATAAAAATATAAAAAACATTATTATTACCTATTTATGAATAAATTACAATTAAAAATCCGACAATTATGTGTAACTGATTTAGGCTTCTAAATGGGGGAAGGGGGGAATTCGCTGTGGATCTGTTTTGAAAGTCAAAAAATAATTTTCGAAGCTCTTGTGTAATGCAACATTCATAATACGAAATCGACCCTCTTCCTGGCTATATTGGCAACAAGCTAATCGTTGCATTAGATGTTGATTAAATTGCATACTCAGTTTGCCGTAAATAAGACCAACGCCAGATAATTGGCACATATATCTTCCTTACGCTTCAGCACTTGTAACTATCATGTCTCCAGGCTTATTTTTATTTTTAATTTTCAAATTCGAGAATCTATCCTCGTCCCTCTCCTACCCCCTCTACACGTTCTCCCCACTTTTCATCAGTTGAGCACACTTTTGAAGTGAATCTTTTCGTGAAAAATCAACTTCCTCCATTCTGAGATCCCTTCTCTTCACCTCAAAATCACGCACAGTAAATATTTCTGTATAAAACTAGTTTATTAAGTGTATGTGGAAGAGAGGGGTGAGTTTTTTTTTTAGAAAATTTAGAAGGTTTAGAGCTAAATGAGAATTATTTTTCCACGTTCATTTGACTTCACTTAATAACTTTTTTCATTCCTCGAACCAAATTTTCAAAAAAACACCATGCTCTAATGAAAAAGCATAATTTATTCCACATTTGAGTTCATTTATTTAGCTATTTAGCTAAATATGTCTCTTAGGAAGCTTAAAACCAGATAAAAAAGTCTCATGAGCCCACAAATTAAAAATACTTTTTACCGTTACGAGCAATCGTATCATATTTCGACTTAAATCCAATCGATATGTTGGTAAAAAAAAAAAAAAAAATGAACGTATCATGGCAATCAGGAAGTAAGAAGTGAAATTTTTCACTTATACGACTACTTTGGAACCTTCAAATTTACATCCGCAGACCATTCGCATCTGAAGAGAAATGCATAAAATGAGTAAATTTTTCGGCGCCGTTTCGTTACACAAAATCCTGCTAAATTTGTGATTTCAAACGACGATGAATCGAAACTAAAATATTCAATGGAATATCAGATAAAAGACGAAGAAGTAACAATAACAAGAGCGGGACAAAATAAAAATAATAACTGTTGGTAGTATTGGTGTAGTTCGAATAACAATTCATACGTTTTACGAAATATTCGCCAAAGATTTATTGGTACGAAATCGAGAGTATTCTAATACCACTCGAGCATATACAACTTCATCTCTCACATTTTTTTTTTCTTTTCAACGGAATAAGAGAGAAAAGAATTCTCACAAACACGTCTTATACTGTTATTAAGAAAATGATTGCTGTTTTTTTCTCGCATTTCAAAAATGACAGCTCTTTTGGGAACGTTGCGACTGACTGGTTTGATTTTTTTTTATTTATTTTTCCAACTAAGTAAAAGTTATTTGGATTCGAAATTTTCACAAGATAGACTCATTTGTTTTTTTTTTTACTCAAAAATCTTTTTATTTTATGACGATAAAAAATCTGAAAAAGTTTTTCTCGTTGTGGACGTTTTTTCCCCTATTTTTTTTTTTTTTTTTTTTTACGGTTTATAAACAGTTAGAAATTTGTCTGCGACACACGAAACTGTACACCGCACCGCGAGCAAAGATACGCTATCTTTGCGCGATCGCTCATCATAAACCATATAAAATATGAGCTAAACATTATCACAGAGAAATTAAAACTTGCCTCGTATAACGTGGCGATGTTTCTTTACCAGAGTATCGCATTACTTACTCAGCTATACACGCATCCGTACTTCGTCTTTATACGTAGACGTACACAAGATAGCATCACCAAACATTCACATTGTAACTTAATTACAGCTCGCTTCTACGTATAACTAAAACCTATATAGTAATTAGCCGTATAAATTTATGCTTGTTTCTCAACATTCGAGTACATAATACGAGAAGCAATGAAATTTTACGAACCTTAATTGAAATCTAATGAGAGCTTATTTAAAATCAACGATAGCGAGGCGACGCGACGCGCGACGTTTCATTATAGAAAAACCAAAACCTAATGCGATTTGAGGCGAAAGATACTTATACGTAAATGCATTAAACTCTCGGGATCAAAACTTTTTTTTTTTTACTTTTTCATATTCACAATATTACGACGGTTTGCATTTTTGTTTTTTTATTTTTTGATTTATCATAAAAGTATTCTTGATATTTTTTCAAACTATGGGAGTATAGGTGAAGTGCGGTAGAGTAGCTGACTAAATAAAATATTATTTATCACTTGAAATATGTTAAATCGTAGCTTCGGGCATAAAAGCACCATAGCGTAATTTGTTATCAACTATGAAAATAAACGAACAATCCGTTAATTACTGTTTTGATAATTTGAAGCTTTAGCCAGTGCGTTTGAAATTGTAATTATTTTTCCATTAATTGAGGAAATTACGAATCTACGGTTTTAATCGACTTAGAGATATAGGGACGATTTCGCTAATTCAACGTGAAATAAAATAAATTACGACATTTTTCCAATCGCATTCTCCTCCAGGGAAATGAATGAATTTTCGCCAATCACATTTCTATACGCGTAATACTTACCTAACTTACTCGAAGTATGATTAAAAATATTATAATTTTGTCAAACGATTGACTATACCTACATCAAATATAGTACGGGCCTTGTTAGCTCAAAAATCGCTCAAACTCGACCAAAATTCACGAAAAGCAAAAATTTCGTATATAGGTACTGTGGAGTATGTATTTCAATATTATCGAATCTGCCTAAAATCCATGCATATTTTGTTTCCCTTTTTGGAGGTAAAAGGGGAGAAAACTTTAGGTTTTCAGTAATAACTTTTCAAATAACGCACTTACGAAAAAAATATTCAAACAAAAGTTGTAGGGCAATAAAAGACAAATATTTTTACTTCTTTCACATGTTTTGCCAGGAAGTCGTGGAGAGGAGCTTCATTTTTAAAAATCTCCAATTAACACAAATAATTCTCAATTTTTGAAATTTCACAGCATAAGGGACTTATTTCTTGAGAAAAGTGGACAACCTAACATTTTTCTCATTTACATGACAGCGGGATATGTACTACGTAAGAAAAATGTTCTTAAAAGTAAATTAAGCACATTTTTGAGGATTATTCGCGTTAATTGAAGATTTTCAAAAATGATTTTTTCTGGATGCTCTTGCTGCTCACCACGACTTCCTGGCGAAAAATGTCAAAACAATAAAAACTTTTATCTTCTATTGTTCCACAACTTTTGTATCAATATTTTTTTCGTAAATGCGTCATTTGAGAAGTCATTACCGAAAGACCAAACTTTTCACTCGCTTGACCCTCAAAAAAAAAGGGGGGATATGCATGAATTTTAGGGGACTTCGAGAATATTGAAATACGTACTCCAGCGTATTTACGGGGAATAGTTGAAAAGTAATTCTTCCATCTTCATAAAATCACTCGAAATTAAGATATATAAGTGAAACAAATTTTATTTTATAGAAAAAGAAATTCTCTACAAATACCATTATGATTTTTTGACTAAATTAAAATTTCAAGGGATGTAGCTTTGTTGTGCAAACTCAGATTTTACAAACAGTTGGAGAATTATTTCTATCATGTTTTCAATGCTATCTCAACATTTCAATCATCATGTTATAATTTAAGGTTGATCTTACATATTGAACACCCTAATTTGATTAGAAAAGTCGTTGGATCCCACTAAAAGGCAAAAATTGAAGAATACAGAGGATGATGCATGACTTGAAAATTCAAAAAAAATTATCTTTTTAGCCTGATTTTCTACGTGACATTGTCGATGAAAACTGCGGTGGGAGGGGGGCATACCAACAAAATCCGTTTCGGGATTCTAGAAGACCATTAAAAAAAATTTCGGCCTTGTAAGATATTTATTCTCCCCCCCCCCCAACATTAAAATCATTTACTCTGCTTAATACTGACCAAAATCGCTCAAATTTCATCAATCGGCTCACTTTTAAGACAGCTCAGATATATATGAGTAGAGGTGACCTTGGGTCGAAATTCAGCTTTGCCCCATTTTGGCGGAGGAGGTGCTGAGGGACCAAAAGCACAAACATTTTTTTTTTCGAGTCAATCGGTAGAGAATCCAAAGTTATGTAACACATCCAAAAATCAACTTTCTAGGCCACAATCAGGAGGGAAGATATGAGGGTTTTCCCCCTTTTTGGCCTTAAAAAAGGCCTGTGCCCCCTCATCTCTCCACCAAAATGACCTAGGATGTTGAAATTTAGTATGCATAGTCAGTATGGACTCTAGATGTGCCATTTCGGTTTTTGGACTTTTTAGCCTCATTGAACCCTTCCAACCTTCAAATTCTCATGATTGGAATATGTTACGAAAATTAGACTGATTTTCTTTTATGCTCTGCACTAAAGCCTTACATCCTTATCACGCGAATGAGCTTGGACAAAGTTTGCCTTTGGTCATCAAATTTGTATTTAAAATTTTTTAAAGCTAGTTATAATAACTTGTAGAGGCTTTTTGAAGGAAATTTTCCATGCAAATGGACCTGTAGTTGAAAATAGGAGGTTGGATGATGTCTTTCCACTTCACGTACTGTGCTGTGTTAATGTGGAGAAGTGAGTTGGCTATTACTGTGAAAAATGAAATGTGGAGATAACATTGAAAATGAGGTGGAAATAATTCTCCAACTGTTTACAAAATCTGAGTTAGTAAAAAGAGCTACATCTCTCAAAATTAAAATCCAGTCGAAAAATCATAGTGGTATTTGTAGGGAATTCTTCTTTCTATAAAATAAAATTCATTTCATTTATTTATCTCAATTTGGAGTGTCGTATTCCATGAATTTTTTATCGGATTCAACCTTAAAAAGCCAGTACTAATATACTGAATACCATAACTACGTACAATAAACATGTGCGATTGCGACATGAATAGCCTATATCTTATACCTATACGTATAGGTAACGCGTAAAAATACCATTGGACAAAAATATCGCCACGTCATCGTCATGCCACATGCCACATTGTTCCTCAAGTTCGATAAAACTTCCCATTATACCGTATACGTCTACACTTTACGATTATCTGTTCGACATAATTTAATTTTTCCACCTTACAAATTATGCTGTTATGGCACACGAAGAATGGAAATGCGTAGCTGCAATGGACGATTGTACACGATGAGACCAATATGGCGCTGGCGCTTTTATATAAATGTAAGTCACAACACGTAAACCCTTTTAATCTAAATCCTCATCACGTTTCAGCTAATTTTCTTACATCCGATTTTCGTACAATCCTTAGTCCCCTCGCCAATATGCTTCCACATCCGTAGCATTTTGCTCTACTTTTTTTTTCTCCTTCTCACTACGACGACCGCGTGTTATCGTTTTATCAGTTCATCTATTGTTCGTCGTGGTAAAAAGTTTCAAGAATTTTAATAAGGATTACCGCTATCTACTTCGTTCGTATTGCAGCTTCTCGTATACTTCGGTACAATTTATATATAGATATCCAGATCTACGAAACTCAATCGAATCGAAACGATGCGATGGTGCACCGCACTGTACTGTACTGTACGGTGTACGTACTCTCGATGATTTACGGTATTTTTATCGCGTCCATAAATAAGTTTTTATTTGTCATTTAAATAAAACAAAGCAAAAAACTAGCTTCAAAATCTTAATCCTCATCCAACGAGCATCGAGTGATTTTGTTTCTTGTTGTTTTTATTTTGTCGAATCGAGCTTTCGGAAAATTAACTGCTCTACCTTTACCAACTTTTTCACCACTCTATATAAAATGCAAGTTTCATGTGTAAACTCGACCTCGCTCGTAGAAAAGATGAATGAAGCCGACCCCATACATATATAGATTCGTAGGACTGTACAATAATTTATCGTCGTTGACAGTAAAAAGACCAATAAAAAAGAAATAAAAATTTTCCCTTTTCGAGTATAATGCGTTAAAAACCAACTTTATGGCACATTATCACACTTGTGCCTCGGTAGAACGACCAAAGTAAAAATTTACAGGGTTATCAGGGTCGTACATTTTAGAAAAGAGTGAGCATCGGAGTGAAGGGAATGCTTTGAAGTATACGCATTAAACATATTGCTACTTTCAATTTGATAATTTTGAAAATTTTTCAACTGAAATTTTCGAGCAAGAAAAAAAGTTTAAATCAATAGGCCTACTCGGCTGGGTAAAATCCTTTTTATGGACCCAGAGGTCATTTTGACTATTTTTAGGCTTGCCTGAAGCCTGATTTATGTGATCTTATTCGTTTCTGTTGGCTGCGTGTAAAATTGAAATTTTTTTTTCGAATTTAATATCGACCTAAAGTAGCGTCATGATAGGATAAAAATTGGAATAACAAGGAATCGAAATTTATAGTAGTTAAAAATAGAAAGGGGTTAAAGTAATCAATTTTTCAACGACTCATCCATTATAGATCGAATAAATTAGATAAAATATTTAAAATCAGTGTCCCAGGGAAATTCGAACAAAGAGAATAAGCAAGTTTACAAACCCGTTTTACTATCAAAAATTTGATTGAAAGTGGCCGTAGCATCATTTGATTATTTGTTTAAAAGCCTCTAAAAAAATCAAAAAGAACATCTTTGACTTAGAGTAAGTACGCAGATATTCATTTTCATTTTGATATTCAATCACATTAGAAAATTTTAAAAGTGAACGGGAAGGAGGGAAAATCACAAGCATCGTTCATTTTTAGACCTATGGATAAAGAATTCAAAGTTGTATAGGATACTCAAAAATCACTTTGTAGGAGTAATTAGAAGGGAATGAGGTTTTGTTTCCTTTTTGATTTTGAAAAAAGTTTGTTTTTTTCTTTGCTCCCTTCCTCCCTCTTCATTGAGTAAGAGAGTTAAAACTATGCGTTAAAATTCAATAAGTGTTTTAGATTGGTCTTTTGAAACCCTTTAAACTGAACAACTAAACATAAATTTGGTATGTAAATTAAGGTGGCAGTAGAGTCCCCCTCAAAAGACACATCTGGGAACATTGCTACATTTGCATACCAAATTTCAACTTCCTAGCTCAATTTGGATGGAAGTTTTGCGAGAAACAAATTCAAAATTAAAAAAAAAAAAAAAAAACGCACAAGGAATCGCCATTTCTGGGCTGTAAGGAGGTGGAAGGGGTTTGAAAAGTCGAAACTCCCAAAAGGCATATATACGACTCCTGCTAAGTCCGCACCAAATTTCAACGGGAGGAACAGGCTTTCTTCAAAGTCAAAAAAGAGAACACCTCTCACACCTTCCCTCCTAATTGATCTAAGAGGCTGATTTTTTCACATGTTGTACAACTTTAGATTTTCCATCAAATGGATCAAAAAGAAATAATTTTTGCGATCTTAGCCCCTCAGCATCCCCTCCCATAAATTTGAGGTTGACTGAACTTTGACCCGAGGTCACTACCACTCCAGAATATCAAATCGCTCGCCAATCGAAGCCTATTTCCCAAATTTGATCGATTTTGATCCGTACCGAGCTGAGGAAACAATTCATTAGTTTCCAGGGAACAAAAATAAATATTTGACATGGCCAAAACCCTCCCCCTATCTTCCACTAGTCGATAGATCGTAATAGTCTGGTTTTCATTGATAATATAACAGAAAATCAGACTAAAAAAAATGAAAAAATTGCTTTTGAAAGGTTAAAATAGATGAAAAATATATTCCTTTGAATGAATTTTTTTTGAGATGCATTTTTTCAATTTTTAACAAATTTATTTTAAAAGATGTGAAAAATGGTCATTTTTGGGAGCCTTCGAAAAATCAGCCACGGGCAGTAAAATTGAAATATTGCACTTCATAATTTAAAACTGACGTTATAGATTCATTTCAGGAAAGTGTTTGTAAAAAAAAATTTCCTTTATAGTTTTTCAGAAAATCGTTGATGTTTTTTAAAATCGTCTAAAAAAGAGGGAAATGGCGAAAATTTGCCAACAATGATAATTTTTGGCATAAATACGTGTAGGCCTAATGATTCTGTATTTTAAAACAAGTATTCAAAAAAAGTTTTTTTTTTAAATTTTTAAAAATTTTTTAAAAATTAGCAAACTTTGAGTCAATTTTACAAATTTAAAAAATTGAGCTGGAAAAGTAAAATTTATGCCATATTATTTTGAGGTCATTTCGCTACTATTGTGACCAAGGCCGTATTTAGCTTTTAGGCGCTCCTAGACAGATAGAAATTGCCCCCCCCCCATTTCTGGTAATATAAAGTAATAAAGAGTGCATGTCATATACTTAGGTATAATTATATTTTGTTGAGAAAACATTTCTTTGGGCAGTTGTTGGATGTTGATTGGAAAGTGCTGCGTATACAAGTAGATTTGTTGTGTTTTCAAAGTTTGACATCAACAATTCACATTTTTAAACATAGCTGACCCCTTGTAAGGTAATTGTGCTTGCTTTTCAATTATGTTCCATAAATGTTTTAATGAACACGCAAAAATTTTCCGCCCTCAAAAATCTGCCTAATGAGAAATCCGGTCCTGATTGGGACCCCCGCCGTAAGAAGATTTTCAAAACAAACGAATTTTGACCCATCTTAATGTGCACTTCACAGGGTCTTACATGTGTTTTTTGAGTGCTTCGACTTTTCATTCCTGTCGCACCCCTTTGCAGTCATTTTTGGTCCTCTCAAATTGAATTGGGAGGCTTATAACTAGACATATAAAATTCTGTCTTTTTTTCCCAAAACAGCTATCAATTTTTCACGTTTTTTTTTTTTTTACGAATTTAAAAGTTGACGCGCTCGTTACTAAACTAACACGATCTTGAAAGCACAAATGAGCACAAATGCTCATTCGTAAAATGTAGGTATTCCCAAAGAGCTACAAAATATACCTAGCCAAAATATAAACATCGAATTGTATAGAGAAAATTTTCAAATTAACGTGCACGCCATCGGTTGTAACCGGAAACTATGTAAGTCTAAGTACATAACCTATTTGGCAGGCTGGGACCTTAGTATACTCGTAAACTCGTATATGCACTATACTAAAAATATTGTCGTATTAGCGTTGGTAACATAGTAGAAAGTCAGTTATTGCGTGCAATATTAACAGGATATAGTATAATCCTTATATTGTAGGCAATATCATCGAATTTCCAAACATATTATCAAGGTTGACTGATTAAATGTTTACCATACCAACACGGCTGGCAGTTACCAAAGTGATTAGCTTTTCATTTATGAGATTAGTTTAAATGGCTTTTTGACTATATAGAGGAATAATTTAGCTAGGGCGTATTACGGTTTATGTTCATTAATCAGTTAGAATTACCAAAGTAGTAATGAGATTGGTAAAGCCGAATCTGAAATCAAAACAAAACGCTCTCGTGTCATATAAGCTTTTACAAAGTACCCGGCTGTATAAATTTAATCAAACTAAAATCGCCGCCTGTTTGAAGATGCGATGACGATGACGACGACGACAACGACAACAACGACAACGACGGCGACCAGGCCAGGAGGTATATACTATAGGGCAAAAGCGTAAAGAAGAGGGAAAAGAACGCTCGACGAAGACTCATCAAGGTTTGTAAAAATTGTCAACTGTAGTTCGACGAGCGTTAAATGATGTCGTTAAAAACGGACATACAATTAAATAGGACACGCTGACGTCAAATCGAATTCAGCCATCTTTTGTCGAGTTGAAAACAGGGGTAAAAGCTGAACGCTGATGTCGGACTTTATAATCCGCAAAAGTAATGTAAAATTTTTTCCCTCTCTTTGGCGTATTATTTTTGTCGAGAAAATTGATTTATATAAATGTGAAATATCGGCGGTGGTAGTCTTTTCAAACGTAAAAAAATAACGCCATTCAGAGTAAACGATTTCTTGTATTTTTAACCGTAAATTGGACGCGCTAAAAATAATGCCATCTATAAAACAAAAATCCTTTCGAAATAATGTTTGTTGTTTTCCATTAATAAAAATTCTTGGCGCGTTTTTCCTTCCCTTGTCCTTTTAACTCCCACTGTTCCTTTTCTTATCAACGCGTAATTTCATTTCATAACTAAATCATTCTGTCACAAATTCCAGCTAAAAAATTCCTCCTTTGTAAAACAAAACCGAAGTACTACGTATTGTTCGTGTAATATAGAAATTAAATTAATATCGATATTTTCTTTGTAACGGGGATTTTTGTTTTTCAATATTCGACGTTGTTTTTCTCCTTTAAGATCGACGTTTACAAAATGGAGGATCACTTTGTTGATTTTCAATTGAATCATTGACTTAGAATATTATGCCAGCGAAACTTCTAATTTCACACATTTGGCTCACTGGGAACGATGTACATCGCTAATTTGCACAAATGGTTGCCCATCTTGAAGCTACTTTTCGCTTACCAGAGTTGCCAATATTGAAAAAATAACACCATTGAAACTTTATTATTTTATATATTTTTAAAATAGTATAAGGGCTGGATAAGGACCGATGAAATGAGTAAAAATGGTTCTATGAATAAGTTGCCAAACTCAAAATTTGAAGGGGCAATGATTGGCAATGATTTTTAAAAATCAAAAATCTGTAGAAATATTTTTTATGAATAAGGATTCTTGTGTAACTCTTCAAGGCGAGTAAAAATTGTTTCTTAAAAAAATTGCGTATCTTTAAAATTGAAGGGGCTAAGTGCATGAAAGTATCATAAACGCTAACTGATGAATTTTATTCTAATTTCCAAATCAAAATGATATATTTTATTTTTAATATTAATAGCATTGAATAGTAAGGGAAACATGACCCGCATTTCATGCAGTTCCTTCAATTTTGAAGATGAGCAATTTTTGTGAATACCTATTTTTGTTCACATTGAAGAGTTATACAACAATCCTTAATCACAAAACTTATTTCGGCAAATTTTTAATTTTTGTGAATCACTGCCCCTTCGAATCTTGAGTCAGGCAACTTGTTCATATGACCATTTTTACTCGTTTCATCAGTCTCTATCCAACTCCTACATAATTAGCTTTATTTTCGATGTCTTACTGTCAATGAAAACGAGGCTATAACAGTCTATTGACCTCTGGCGGATGAGGGTGAGAATATCGATAAAATCTGCTTTATGGTCTAAGAAGACCGTTACAACCATTTTTGGCCGTGTTAGATATTTATCATTTTTTTCCTCCGAAGACTGAAATTATTTACTCTGCTCAATACAGACCAAAACTGTTTCAATTCGGTCAGTCGGCTCAGTTTGATGACGAATCAGATATATAAGAGTAAGGATGACTTTGGGTCAAAATTCAGTTATGCCCAAATTTGGGGGAGGGAGTGCTGAGAAGCCAAAAAAGCAAAAATTGTTCTTTTTTAAGCCAATTGATAGAGAATCTAAAGTTGTATAACATATCTAAAAATTAGCTTTCTAGGTCATTTAGGAAGGGAGATATAAGGGTTTCACCCCTTTTTAACCTTGAAAAAGAGCTGTTCTTCCCTTATCTCTCCACCAAATTGAATTAAGAAGTTTAAATTTGGCATGTGGACTTGGTAGAGGCCCTGAATGAGCCTTTGAGAGGTCTCAACCTTTCAGCCTCCTTGCACCCCCTCACCGCCTCGGAAATGTAGTTTTTTGGTCAATTTTTCTCATTTTTTGAGTTTGCTCCTACCATAATTCCCCTCCAAATTGAACTAGGAAGTTGAAATTTGTTAAGAACATTCAGTAGGGTTCGTAGATGCGTCTTTTGGGGGTCTCAACTTTTTAGCCTCATTGAATCCTCCATGTACTACTACGTGAAAACTACCTTCGTGCCAGTTAAAAAAAAATATGATACGTATGTAAGCATCTCCAGTGCTACATGATGGGCAACCTTTTACACAGATTTGCGATCACTCGTTAGTTGTAACCGATTCAACGCCTTGAACTTCCCAACTTTCCTTTTTGTTTCATCTTCTGATATTCTCACCAGCCGTACAGCCTTCCAACAATCTCAGACAAATCTCTACAAATTTTTTTCATTCGTCTCAAAAGTTCTATCCAATGTGACATTGAATCTGCTAACATTTACAGTGCATCCCCTTCTTTCAATGATAAAATTGTTTCCAATTTGGTTATGATGCATTGATGCATTTTCATTTATAGGCATGAAAAAAAAATTAAATTAATCATAGACATAAAATACTGATTATTTGAAAGCTATAAAACGTTTGGAGGTTTTCACGAAGACTTAATAAATGGAGAAGGGTCATTATTCCATCCTCTGCTCAATGACATAAGGCATGAAACCACAATTCGAACTATTTTTTGATCAAATTCATCCGAAGACGAATGCTGTATTGTATCATGAATAATAAAGAACGAAACTTGGCTATTTGTTTTTCTTTCGAAATTCTATTTATCTAAGTACCCATATTAAATCACAAAATATATTTTGAAAGTAAGCTCATTTTAGGAACCTAAACAAAAATCGAAGCAATTTGCTTTCTGAAACTGATAGCGAAGAAATACATACCCGTAAATAATGTTTATAACGATGAAAAAAAATTGATAAAATAGTTTATTTATGTTCTCTAGTAAAAACGCTAGGTCAGCTGTTGGCTACAAGTAAATTTTCCTCACTTATCAACTATTATCTCTAGAATAAAGAAGTACTCGTATATTACGTACATTGTAAGAGATAATTCAAGTAAAGTTGCATGTACCTTGAAAAAAAATATAATAAAGTAACGAAATTTTACATCACAAGATTATAATATAGGTACCTAGCAAGTTGTTATTATGGGTATCTAGCATAGTCATAGTTGAGTACCCACATTTTAATACAATTTGGCTAATACGATTAAAGTATCGTTAACGTTAAGATGATGAAGAAGAAGAACGTAAAAAAAAAAGAAGAAGAAGAAAAGAATAGTAAAAATACGCGAGAGAACACGACAAAAAGAGCGTAAAAAAATTTCTTTCGATGAGTGGAAATTTTGAAGGCTAAAACTTGTCTAAGTAACCATTTAAATAGGAAATAAAAGAAGTTACTTTCTATACGTACGTACGTACAATGTACCTACCTATTTTGGTATTAAAAAAAAAGAAGACGAATAAGAGGTAAACATAGCGTAAGCTTCTTATGAAAAGAAAGAGATAGGATTGACCTTTTTCGGACAAAACTTTAAAACCGATGAGGGTTGGTATAGTAAAGCCTTTTAACACAAACTAAACCCAATAATGCATTTGAAAGAATACATTCCTTTTTAATGGAAAAAGGAAAATTTGTTTTGAACGTATTTGTATTTGGAAATGCTTTAGTAGTCATACTTTTTTTTTCCTTCCTCAAATACGATGTATTTAAATGCAATCAGCAAAAGAGAATATTTCTCTGTAACGTTGAATTCATCCTGACGCTGACGCAATGACGAGCGACGTTTAATGCTTAAACTTCAGGGGTACCTAACAACAACAACAACAAGCATTGAAAATAAATAACGCATAACACGTAGATTAATTCTAATCTTTTGTACGAGCGTTATTCTTTCGACTTACTTGTACTATTTCATTCGTTATTTTTTACCTCTTGGCGTTATAAAGGTACATAGATGGGTGGCCGTAGCATATGATGCAATTGCAGCGCTAAGCTGATCTGAGTTAATGTCGAATTTTCAATATGTTACGAGAATAGTTTATAGGTTTAGTGGATTGGAAGGTAAACTGATAGAGATGTATAATGTTCCAAGTATCTTGACGCGAAAGTAATTTAATCGCATATGACTATAATGTATAACAGTGGTTCTCAAAAAAAAACGTTGTTATTGCTAAACTATCGATGAATTTGAGGATAAATTTACTTATACCGTTGGGATTTTAAAAATACGTGGATTTGTGTCAAGTACGTACTAAGTACTAGGGAGGTCTGGGATAGGTTGGATTGAATTTTTTTTTTTTTTTTTTTTTTTTTTGACGAAAAAAAAACTTAAAAAATTTTTTTCGTTTTGGTTGTTTTTTTCCCCTTTTTTTTTTTTTTTTTTTTTTACGGTTTATAAACAGTTAGAATGGATTTTTTTTTTTTTTTTTTTTTTTTTTGGAAATCTGCAAACGGCGGGGTCACAGTAGATGCGAAATGACCTTAAAAGGATGTGGTGAAAATTTTAACTCCTTAACTCAATTTTTTATACTGCAAAACGCACTTAAACTTCAATTTTTTTTTTAATTTAAAAAAAAACGAAAAAAAAATAAATATTTTTTAAGAATAGAATTATTATACATGTCTGAACCCCAAATGATCATTAAGCGAAAAGTTTTCATCATTATCACTCATTTCAGAGGGTTTTAAACGTCTTTAGGGAATAAAATTAAAACTTTGTGCATAATCATTTAAAATTGATAACCTACATCTATTTCAGTAGCGTGCTTTTCAAAAAAAAAAAAAAAAATGCATTTATAGTTTCTCAGAAGATCGTGAAAACCCCGCTGAAAAAAGTGGTAAGGATGAAAATTTGTCGTCAATGATCATTTTAAATTTAAATTTGAAAAAAAGTGAGTTTTGAAAGTTTGAAAGATTGAGCTAGGGGGCTGAAATTTTTACTGAGGAAAGTTACTAATTATGGATCACGTTTCAATTGATTATTCGCTTTTCATTCTGCTCAGTGATTTTTGAAAAATAAATTTAACCAAATTTTTCAGCAAATAGAACTGTTATTTTCAATGACAAGGTCGCCTCTAGAACTCGCCACAGGCTCTGATTTGAACTACATGTTGACAGGTGAACAGATTGTGGAGCTACGTACTATATTTTCAATTAGAGAATTCAAAATGGTCGAAATTGATTATAAACTCTAATTTTCAAAATTTGTTTGGTGAGTCCTGTTTAACTGATATTTTCTGCGACGAACATGATTACCCATAGAAGAAAAGTCAGCGAACGGATCTTCGCAACGAAGGCCCTCAGGCAGAAATCAATACATAAGTCAAAGAACTCCATTAATCAAATTTTCACCTGCTAAATATGAGTTATAGGTAACTGGGAAAGCGATGAGGTCAGAGCTTCAGAATCAGGTTGATGATGAGTGAAAATAATTGAATATTCGAAATTTTATAACTTTTATCTACCTGTATTGAAATACTAAAGAGTCCCAGGGTTTTTTGAAAAATCTGAAAATATATTTTTTCCTATTATAAAACTTATAAAATAAAATAAAAAAATTGATTTTATGATATTCTTGATGGTTTTCCAAAATTTCAACAATTTTTAGCCAGACTTTCTATGTCATATTGTCAATGAAAACACGCTATTACAATTTATCGACTAAAAGGGGTGGAATGGGGGGGGGAGAATACCAACAGAATCTGTTTTGGGGTCTTAGAATACCATTATAAAACAATTTTTGGCCATGTTAGATATTTATTTTCTTTTTTTTCAATTTTATTTTTCCCCCGAACATTAAAATCATTTACTGTGCTCGATACCGACAAAAATCGCTCTAATTCAGTCAATCGGCTCAGTTTTGGATGAGGGGATGACCTTGGAATACAATTCAGTTTTGCCCCATTTTGAGAGAGGGGTTGCTGAGGGGCAAAAAACACAAAAATTGTTCCTTTTTAAGTCAGTCGTTAGAGAATCTAGAGTTGTATAACACATCTAAAAATCAACCTCCTAGGTCAATTAGGAGGGGAGATATGAAGGTTTTCCCCTTTTTTACCTTTAAAAAGGGCTGTTCTTCCCCTATCTCCCCACCAAAATGAGCTAGGATGTTGAAATTTGGTATGTACATTCAGTAGAAGCCTTAAATGGGTGTTTTGGGGGTCTCGACTTTACAGCTCCACTGAACCTCCTCACAGCCTCGGAAATGTGGTTTTTTGGTTAACTATTCACACTTTTTGTGTTTTTTGAGTTTGTTCCTCGCATAATTCTCTTCCAAATTGAGCTAAGAAGCTGAAATTTGATATGTACATTTAGTAAAGATCTTACATGTGCCTTTAGGGGTATCGACTTTTCAGCCTCATTACACTCCCTCACAGCTCCAAATATGTGGTTTTCGGTCGATTTTTCTTATTTTTTGAGTTTGTTCCTCACATAACTTTCCTCCAAATTGGGCTAAGAACTCGAAATTAAGTATTTACATTCAGTAGGGACCCTAAATGTGCCTTTGGAAGGGGTATTGACTGTTCAGCCTCATTTCACATTTCACAGCCCCAAATATGTGGGTTTTTTGGTAATTTTTTCTAATTTTTTGAATTCGTTCCTCACATAACTCCCCTCCAAATTGAATTAGGAGCTTGAAATTAGGTATGTACTTTTAGTGGGGGATCCTAGTTGTGCCTCTTGAGGATCTCGACTTTTTAGCTACATTGCACTCCTTCACAGTCTTTAATTTGTTGTTTTTTGGTCGTTTTTTCTAATTTCTAATGTTCATTTCTCGTATAACTTCCCTGCAAATTGAGCTAGGAAGTCGAAATTAGGAATGTACAGTCAGTAAAGACTCTAAGTGTGCCTTTTGGGGGTTTCTAATTTTTAGCCCCATTGAAACTTTGCTACCCATAACGCATCAGAAAAAAAACGTCGCGAAGCGATATTTTGAATCGCTTCAAAAATATTCAATTCAACTTTCAGCGGGTGAAAATTCAGCTTTAGTTTTTATTAACGGGTTGTTTTCATCGGTGAAAATAAAAGATTCATCGTAAGAAACGTGAGCAAATGATCTTTAGGTATGTATAAAGGTTCAACTGCAAAAGTTAATTTTCCCATCTTTGGCAAATGTTTTGAAATTAAAAATTATTCAGTGATCTTCATGAAATGACATCATATTTTTATTATAATTTGAAGAGACTAGTTTCTTCAGAACTTTCAGAGATATCAAAAAATTACTTTTGGAAATTTATATTTTCTAAACGCTATAGTATCATTAGAATATTCTTTTTTTTTGGCTTTTTGCAGCTTTGTCGTGATATTCCGCAAGAAATTTACCATAAATTGTAGAATTGTAGATTGTATGGATGTATATGGTGATACATCCCACAACAGGATCAATTGCTCACTCATTAAGAATAAAGTTATACACAGGCATAACTACAATTAAAAAGCCTGCGAGCTGTTTTTGAACCACGCTGTATACATTAAAGAAAGTATACCCATACGGAAAGAGATTTGGTACAAAGCTTATACATTTTTCTTTTATAGCGTGCAAATAGGATACAATTATGAAATTTGAGGCTCGGCTCCAAAAAGCGAATAAAACTCTTACTCCGATACTTTGTGTTGTAGTTTGGCGCTTTTAAGGCGCTTCTTGCTTGTAAACAATTCATTAAATAAGTACTGCGCGACGTATATTTCCTATGCTCGTACAAAAATCACACAAACTAGTTAAAATTCAAACGTTGCCGCAAAAACCCATACAACTTTTCGCATGAGGGTTCGATATTTCAACACAGCCAGCAGAGGGCAAAAACTTTTACACATAGAAGTTTTCGTGGAAG
This sequence comes from Ferrisia virgata, assembly GCA_900060175.1. Taxonomy (NCBI): domain Eukaryota; kingdom Metazoa; phylum Arthropoda; class Insecta; order Hemiptera; family Pseudococcidae; genus Ferrisia; species Ferrisia virgata. The sequence goes on from FIZR01007711.1 coordinate 24,380, forward strand.
CTTTCCTCCTTCAACTCCGCGCAGTTTATGATACATTTTCAAGTAAGACGTGTACGTGACACGAGTTAGGCTGCAAAATACTCTAATTTAAAATTCAGCTTATTACAAAAAGGTGATATGGAAAAGTCAAAAATGTCTTTATAAAACTTTATGTTTCGCATATTTAGCGCAGCTTGCGACTATTACGATCATAACCGCGCTTCTAGTTTCATGCAAACCATTGCGTCTGTTACTCTTTGTTACATTGTGCAAAAGCCAGCGAGGATAGGGAGGGAAAAAAAACATTCGTCCTTGAACAATCTTCAAAAATACCTTGAAATTTCACTCATTGAGAATTCTCACTCGAGTTAGTATTCAACACATGGTGGTAATAATTCTTTCGGGTTTCTCTTTTTCTCACCCTTATTCTCTCCCAACGCAACGCACGCCAGTAATTTCGTATAATCGCAGGCACCAAAACAAAAAAGTAATAAATTTTATAAAATACTCCTACATTTTTCACATTTGTCTCCTCGAAATCGGACGAATAAATTAAAATAAAAAAAAAGTTATTATGTTAAGTGGAGAGTTTTATCTCTTGTTTTTTTTTTTTTTACCCTGTTCGGGTCATTTTTAAACGGTTATTTCCTAAGTACTAACAAAAAATTATACCAGCTTGAATGTTGTTACATGAATTTTTTTTTACGTATTTTGTGTGGGATTTTTTCCATTTTGTTCGCATCAAACTAACCACGGTATTCCAGTCACATAATTGGTGATGTGATAAAATTACGAATACATTATTTGGGAGCTTTTTAAAATTAAAAAAGAGAAAAACTAACAGGAAATACTTTTTTTCCTATACAAAATGGTATAACGACAAATTGTACAGTTTCTTTCTACCTTTTTTTTAACTTCAAAAAACGAACCAAATTTAGGACTCAAGTTTGAAATCAGTTCGAAAGTTTTTCTTTTTTTTTTTTTTTTTTCGTAACATTATTTTTGCAAATGAAATTCAATTCGACTGATAGTCTACATTTTGGAACATATTTTATGAATTTTCCTTTTAATTTGATCCAATTCAACTTCCTCCGCGGGGACTGTTAAACAAATATACAATGTAATCAGCATGAAATGAAACCCCCGCCGATTTAAATTAGGCAACCTTTTTCAACCCTATTTTTTTTTTTTTTATACAAATAAACGTCGAAAAGCAGAGATCGTTTATTCGTCGAAAGAAAAAAATATTTTTCTTTTTGAATTTCAAATTCTTAGAGATTTTTTTGAAATAAGATTTTCGAAAGAAATACCCATCACCACATGTAAACGTACGTATTCAATATTTTACAGAATAAGGCTATTTATTTGTTTATTTGAAATTAATTTTTTTTCTTTAGGTATCTACGTTTTGAAATAAATAAGCATAAAAAATAATATAAGTACGTGTCTACATGTTAGATATAATGATTTATATTTATTTATTTTGTTTCAGGTGAGTTCTGGAAAAGAAATATCATGACTAATTTCGCTTCAGGTAACTTGTATTCTTTCTGAGTTTATTAATGCTCGACATAACGTTGTTAAAATTATATCTTCGTACATAAATGATGAAAACTTACAAAATGTCCCTAAGGATAGATAAAGCCATTAAAAGAAGTAAGCTTATTTCCATAATTTGTACTTTGCAATCAATGCTAAAGGTTGATTTTGAAAACGTATCATTCGTTTTAGTTTTAAATATGTTTTTCACGTCGTATCGGCGTTGTTCGCTCGCCAAGTATCATCGTACCTATTTTTTTTTTTTTTTTTTTAATCACGAATAAAATTTATTTTAAGCAAAGGTTTTTTTTTGCAAAAGTTATATTTTTTTTGAAGAAAATATAAATTTACATAAGATCAACTTTTCGGATATGTTTGTACGTATCGTTCATTCGGTATCTGTTTACTATCGAAGTACATACCTATCCATAGTAATTATTAAGCATGAATAAACAATAAGCGTTGCAAAGTGGAAAGCTTTTGCCGACAAAAGGCTTGAAATATGACGATACTGCAGTGAAATAAAAGTGTAGGTAGTTCCTTGCTAAGGAATTTGAATTTTTAAATAAGCCTCCGCATTACACTACACCGCATCATCCTTAAAATTCCGCGCAATATTCCAAATTCCAATTTGCTTTTAGTTTCGTAATATTTACAGCACCGAATTTTAACGAAAAACAATATGCACCTCAACAGATACTTTTTATACAATTGAATCTTAGATCAGGGTGTTCATTAGATTGCAATCTTATATCTTTCGATCTTTATCTTCCTTTCTCAATTCTTTCCATCTACAAATATCCTTGCCAATGCTTTTTCATTAACATAATAGTACCTAAATATTGTGATCTTAAGCTTGAAAAGTTATACAAAAAAATTGCTTTCTCACACGAGAATTTAAGGTATTACGAAATAGGCTCAGATTATTATATAGACCAAGTTACGACATATGACTGCCTAGAGTAGTTTCAGGATGCCAAATTTGTCCTAAAAGTGTAATAAACAATTTGCACTAGTGGGTTGAATGTGGTTGTAGGCCTATGAAATTTTATTGAGAAGATCTTTTTGACGATTATACAAATTTTTCAAGTACTGCAATGGTTTGAGAGTGAAAAGATGAAACACAAGAGGCACATTTAGAAAACTATGTACTAAATTTACTTGAGCAAATTTCAGTCCTGCGTTAAATTGTTAGAAGGTGGAAAAACACCTCTTTACTAATGTCTTCCGTGGAAAGATCCGCAAATAGTTTTTTTTACGCTGAAAAATGTTGAGGTGCTGCTGGTTAATGACGTATCGAAATGAACCTTTCAGCAGTTCATTAAGAAAATTACGTCATTTAGAATTTGACATGGGAGAGGGGGAGGAACGAATTGGCCGGCAATTTTCGCACAATCGAGATTCTTCGCCAAGTGGTTCAACTTTAAAAGCTTATGTTATGAGATTGATTGGCTCAAGATAAATCCGTTTAGACAGTTTTGTAGAGAATCAAAAGAAGATTTGAATTCAATAGTAAAAGTATTGACTTTTCACGATGAAGAAATTTATCACGAAGTGACATTTTTATGTTTAATTCAATCAATCATTTTCTCAAAATGGGATGTCAACAATGCCAGTAGATACTTGGAGGTCCATAATTTCAGTGAAAATTAAAAAAAAAGGCATCACAATGCGTTATTTTTTAAGCCTGATTTTCCTAAAGTAAAGGAGATAAGTGAATTGTCCATTTGTGGAATAAAAAAAAGATACGCTTTGGGATGTTTTTCTTGAGCAATAGGTAAGGTGCACATAGATATCGGAATGAATATTTGAAACCTTAAAAAAACTAATTTAGAGCAACTACTCAATATACATACAAAATTTCAACCCCCTAGATCAAGTTGGAAGACAGATATGCGTGGAAAAAACTTGAAAAATAAGAAAAACCAACCAAAAACCACTATTTTAGGGTTGTGATGGGATGCAAGGGGGCTAAATAGTTGAAACCTCCAAAAGGCACATCTATGACCTCTACTAAATCTATATGCCAAATTTCAACCACCTAGCTCAATTTGGAGAGGAGATAAACGTACGACAGACTTAACAAATAAGAAACCCCCCCTCCCAGAAAACCACTTTTTGGGGCTGGGAGGGAATGTGATAAGTCTTAAAAGTTGAATCTCTCAAAAAACTTATCTATGTCCTCTATCAAGTATACATACCAAATTTCAATTTCCCAGCTTGATTTGAAGGAGAGACAGGGGAGGAAAAGCTTGTTTTCAAGGAGAAAAAAACCCATATGTCCCCTCTTAATTGATTTAAGAAGCTAATTTTTGGATACGATACATGAATTTTGATTCCCTATCAACTGGCATAAAAATAAAGGATCTGCAAAAGACACATCTAAGGCTCCTACTGAATGTACATACCAAATTTCAACATCCTAGCTCATTTTGGTGGGGAGATAGGGGAGGAATAGCCTTTTTCAAGGTCAAAAAGGGAAAACATCATATCTCTCCTTCTAATTGATCTGGGGGACTAATTTTTGGATGTTATACAACTTTGGATTGTCTACCGATTGGTTCAAAAAGGAGCAATTTTTGAAATTTTAGCCCCTCAGCACCCTTTCCTCCTAATTTGGCACAGCTGAATTTTAACCCGAGGTTGTCTCGACTATAGAATATCAAATGTCATGCCAATCGAAGCCTATTTCCCAAATATGGTTGATTTCGGTCTGTATCGAGCTCAGCAAATAATTTTTTTATTTCGGGGGAAAAATCTGATATAGCCTGAAATTGTCGTAATGAACTTGTAAGATCCTAAAACGAATTTCGTTCCAAACACTCCTCTCGCCCTTACTCCACCATGAGTTGATATTCTGCAATAATCAGGTTTTCATTGAAAATATTACATTAGAAAAAAAATGAAAAAAGTAAGATGTTATCGACATCATTTAATTTCTCTAGTTTAAAAAAATTTTTATAATTTTATGTGAACTTGTGAGAGTGTTTAGAAGGGTTGCATCAAATAATTAAACTGATATTTAAATTCATCGCATTCGAATTGGTAAAAATATTATGTGGCCATCGCTACAACGAGAGCGATGAAAAAGAAAACGATAATCAGGTACTGGTATGAATCGCCATCTACCAATAGTACAACTAGTAACCTACAACTCTCATGTGCTAAGCCATCGACAGAAAATAAATGAAATCATAATCGATAAACACTACATTCACGTATATTAGAATAAGTATGTACCTTTATTCTTATATCAATATAGGTATAAGTCAACAGTTTAAACATCTTGGCACTGTATTCGTGAGTGTAATTTAACATTCACAACTGATGGCGAAAGCGTTAAGAAAAACTCATCCGAACTGCGAAAAAAATAGCGAGTATCTTGAAAGAAAATTTTAAATGGAAATTTTTAATTTCAAGTTCTTGGTTTCTTTTATTTTTTTTTTTTTACAACGATTTTCGTTTGCATATTTAAAAGATCATTTCTTCTCGTCGTAAGTAGGTACCTATAGTTGAAGATATTTAATGGAAATTAAAAAAAATATTTTCAACTTTTTTCGTCGCTAATTTAGCTCGTTTTTAAATTCTTTTTGTAAATTATGTAAAATAGAAGGTACAAATCTTAGATTTACCTACTTTAAACTTTTAGACGGTAAAATTTTATTCTTACTTTTTTTTTTCTTTTACCTCGCAAAACTAAAGTATCGTAGATTTGAGCGTGATTCAGCAACGACGTGACACGACGGGACGCGGGACGCCGACGTCGTTGAGTTGATTTACTTCTGTGGTGGAGAAAAAGAGACATAGAAAGAGAAAACGATTCCTCTTAATGAATTTTTATTCACTTTAACGACTCGGTTTCACACAATATATAAAACAGTACATTTCAACGTCACAATCGTATTCGCGCCAATGACCAAATATAAACGTGAAAAAATACTCGAGCGTGAATGTAATTACAAAATTTGACTCGAGTAGTCGAAATTATGTAGTAGCAAGAGTTATAAACGTGTGTTGCAAAAGCTCGCTATAAAAAAAAAAAAGAATTATTCATTTAGAGGCGATCGAGCAAATCATAATCGTACACAGCTGAAGAATATTTCAAAAGCTACATCGGTTTCTGCGCATTAATTATTAAATATATACGAATAGGTAGTAGGTACGCAGATTACAGCACGTGGTAAACTTCGTACCTATCTTCGCTTACGTTCACGTGCATATATAAGTGTAATAAATTAATCACGAAACAAATTTCATTTTATACGAGTAAATCTAGACCAAGCGATGATGAAAATTTTCAAGCTTTTGAAAAAAATAGCAGCACGAACGAGGTTTGCGCGAAATTTCAACGATCTTTGATCTCGACCACATTTATCTCCGCACTGAGAATGTTCTTTTATTTAATTGCAACAGTTTGCCCGACTTCAAAGACTCCCACTTCGTAAGCACTTTCTTTTATAGACTTTCAAAATGTACTAATACCGAATGCGTTTCATTTTAAAAGCGTAAAAAAATTTCCGGTATTTCGAAACTTTACTTAGGCTCGACAAAAACTAACACGTTTTTAATTTTAAAAAACTTTGCGATATAAGCGAAACTGTAACTGTAGATAGGTAGTAGGTACCTTACCTACCTATCTAGCCCGCAATGTAAAAATGTGATAAATTAAAATGTCGTACGGTTTCGTATCCGCATTTCTCCCACTATTTATTTTATATCAAAGTGTCGAGTTGGATGCATTTTTAATTTATTTCAAAATTGTGTAATTTATGAGTTTATAACGATGCAGTAAAGAGCATAGCCAGATTAGTTCTTGGCTGGGATTTTCAAATTATCTATTGGAAGTTGGTCTTTATGACCTGAAAACTCGCTGGTAAAAATGTTATCCCCTTACCCCAGCCCCAACCCACCCATAACGCCCTAAATGTGTTCGAAATACGAGTTTAGTTTATAAATTTTTATATTCTACAATTTTCAACCGAATTTTTTCAAACTTGCAGGGACGATGGAACCATAATTTTTACAAATTTTTTCGATCAAACAACGAAAACTAAAAATAAAGCAATACTTTTTCAGCTTGATTTTCGTGAGGTATTACAATCACGAGAGTTGAAAAAATCATCGCGTTTCCTGATCAGTATTGAGAGTAGGAAGGGTTCAATAAAGTAGAAATGTCGAAACACCCCGAAAAGCACATCTTAAGAATCGTACTAAATGTATATATCGAATTTCAGCTTCCTAGCTCAATTTGGAGGAAAGTTTTTCAAGGAAAAACTCAAAAAATAAGAATAACCGACCAAAAAACGACATATTTGAGGCTGTGTGTGTGTGTATGTGTGTATATGTGGGGGGGGGGATTGGTCTGAAAAGTCAGACCCCTCCCCCAAACACATCCAGGATCCCTACCTACTAAATTTACATACCAAACTTCAGCTTTCTAGCTCAGTTCGAAGGGGAGCTATGCGAGGAACAAACTCAAAAAACTCGAAAATTGAGAAAACCTAACCAAAAAACACATTTCTGGGGCTGTAGGGAAGGACAGTGGAGCTGGAAAGTTGGGATCTCCAAAAGGCATATTTAGGACCTCTACTAAATGTACATACCAAATTTCAACATCTTAGCTCTATTTGGTGGGGAGATGGAGGAGGAACAGTCCTTTTCCAAGTTCAAAAAGAAAAAAAACCCTCATATCTCCCTTTCTAATTGACCCGAAAGGTTGCTTTTTGGATATATTTTACAACTTGGAATTGTTTATAAATCGGCTTAAAAAAGAACATTTTTTGAGATTTTGACTCCTTAGTACACCCCCCTCCCCCCTCAAATGTGGGTATAACTGAATTTTGATCCGATGTCAATCCTACTCCAGAATTTAAAATTTGCCACCAATCAAAGTCTACTTTTTAAATTTGATCGATTTTGGTCCGTATCGAGCTGAGCAAATAATTTTTAATTTTAGGCGATACAAATAAAATGGAATAAAAATGAAAATAAATATCAAATATGGCCAAAAAATGGTCGTAATGGTTTTTTAAGATCTGAAAACGGATTTTGTTGGGTATTCCCCGCCTCATCCGCCGTACGTTGGTAGACTGTAATAGCCTGGCTTTCATTGGCAATGTGACATAGAAAATTAAGCTGAAAATATGTATTACGGAATAGACCCAAATCCATAACACGTATTTTTTTCAGAAATTTTTCTGGCAATGGAAGAGTTTCAAAAATTCGAAAAACCATGCTTTCTATTCATTTTGCTAGCTTAACATAGTCATTTTCACTCGAATATTTTTATCTCCTAAAATGCGTTCCATTGGGCTTATTTACGTTCGATTATGGTCATTTTTACTCAAATTTATTCATTTTTATGATTTTTGGTTACTTTTTTTTCGAAAACATCGTTAGGCGAATACAAAATTCAAAGCATTCGTACAAAAAAACTAAACTTGAATTCATATTCAGCGGGTCAAATTACCCCTGTTTTGAGCCTTTATATGATAATTTTTCGTAAATTTTGAATTTTCGATTATTAGTTTCATTTTTTTAAAAAAGCCATATCATTGGTAAGTTCTCACAAATTGAGAAAAAAATTGATTTTTGACAATTTGAGTGAAATGACCGCAAATAGTATCCAAATCGGGGTAATTTGACCCCATGAAAACGAATTTAAGTTTAATTTTTTTATGCGAAGAGAAAATTACTAAAAACCTCATAGAAATTAATAAATATGAGTAAAAGTGGTCACAATCGAACGTAAATAAGTCCAATAGAACATATTTTCGGACACAAAAATATTCGAATGAAAGTTACTATTTTTAGCTAGCAAAATGAATAAGAAGAATGATGTTTCGCATTCTTGAAGGACTTCCGCCAGCAAAAAAAAAATATTACGGATGTGGGTGAATTTAATAATATACATTTTTTCGTTGTTCCAAGTCTGAAACAACATGTAAATATTCGGTTTTGAAATTCAGAAATGCGTGTTTCAATGGTAAAAATATGTTCGAAAAAATTTGAAAAAATCATCAGGGTTGACTCTTGATATGGTCCATTATTCCTGCAAGTTTGAAGAAATTCGATTGAGAATTGTAGCATATAAAAGTTTATAAGCTTAACTCGTATTCTGAACACATTTAGGAGGACATGAGGGGGAGGGCGAGGTTTTAGACCATAGAAATCAACTTCCACCATATGGTTTGAAAATCCCAGCCAAGGGTCGATCAACCTCTGTTGACGAATTGAAATTTTACAAAAATATACCTCCAATGCGTGTAACTGAGAAATTCAATTTTAATGGTTTCGTTTACAATGCTATCTAGTACGTACCTATTAAGGTACTGACGATGACGTATTTTCCTATACCTATCTCATTCGTATTGAGCCCTAAACAAAAACAATTTCATTACTAAGAATGTCAACAGTAAGCACATGTACACAATGCTTCGGGGATGAAATTACGACCCAAATAACAACGCAGCCATTTCCCAAGAGTGAGTCGGTGTCAGGAGACGAGGAATAGGTAGGTGAACAAAAAAAATCGCTACGTAATGATGTGCTTTAAAAGGATGTCGAATACATCAACGATACGTCATTATATTAATGACGCATCGCGGCTCGAGATAAAATTAAAATTAATTTTACCGGGGTGCGTTTCATATTCGCCTTTCGTTCGTTGATGCTGATACGCAAGAGGTAGGTAGATAGGTACGCAGGTTGGTAATAGGTAGGTAGGTAGGTAGGTAGGTAGGTACATGATACATCGTCGGCGTTACTTCTTTACGTTATACCTACCAGATAAAAGATACGGAATGTTTACAAATGAGTCGCTGATGGGTAACGTAAAGCCTTATGTAAATGAACAACGCCATCAAATGAATAACAAGTGTAGGTCGCCGTTGTTTCACGTCGAAAACCCCTCTTCGCCGAGTCAGCGCCATATCGACGTGCCGTAGATATGGGTAATATCCAGCCACCAGCCTCCAACGAGTAACAATCACAAGATATTCGCGTCATCGAGTCTTTCATTAAATTCTCTGCTCCCTCTCTTTCACTCTTATGTAAACCTACCTTCAAACCAACAACTAAAATTTATTCAAACTTCTTATCGAAATTACTATAGGTGGATAGGAAGGTAGACGGTTAAGTGAGGTAGCTACTAAGAGCATATACAATAGCTCGCGGGACGTGTGTTTTCTAAAATTATACACGTGTTCGCTGTAATTGACCTGCTTTGTAAAATGTACCTCGTGTATTTTTCGCCTTCCATGCAATATGCATATTCCAATATCGACGCATAAATCAAAATCAACGATACAGAATACAAAGTCGAATTTTAAGCGTAATATTTTAAATCGCTATTACCAAGTACACTCCAAGTTAGATCCGAAATGTTGGCGTAATTATGCAGATTTTCAAGATAATGGCGAAATTGGTGAAAGTATCAACGTCGAATACTCGGGCGCACACGTTTAAAATTTACGAAATTTACAACTAACGAAAACACGTACTCGTATATCGCACAAAAAAATTTCTCAACTTTTCTCCATAAACTTTCACCATGAGCACTAGGGTGAAAGCGAAATTTTTTTTTTTTTGAATTTTAATCGCAATACATCATTAAAATGTGCCATTACATGCTGGAAAATGACCCCCAAAGTTATAGTCCTCCAAGTTGATACTAACCCATGCCGCAAGGACCTCCACATTGAGGATGTGATTTCCGAGCACATAACGACTTTTCCCACCAGTGACACGTGGTAACGAGGTACTTGTGTACGTGCTTCTCGTTATAAAGGGAACAAAATCTAGTTTATGCATATTTTTTGCGCCAAAAATTTTTTTTACCACTGTTTATTCGATGAAAACTAATTTTAAGCAGAAATCATGCATAAATAAAATTTTGTTCTCTTTGTAACGAGTAATGCGTACGAGTATCTCGTCACCACGTGTCGCCGGTGGGAAATGTCGTTACGCACTCGGGAGTCAAATTTTCAACTTTGGGTATCTCTTGGCATGGGTTCATATTAACTCGAAGGTCTGAAACTTTGAGGATCGTTTTCCAGCATGTAATGGTATATCTTAATGCTGTGCTGCAATTAAAATTCTAAAATTTATCTTTTCGCTGCCACCCTATTAAATACCTTTCTTAAAAATATCGGTTGAAAATTTTTTCACATGTTTTAGCATCAAATTTTTTTTTATCCAACTTCATATGAACCAAAATTACTCAAATTTTTATAATAGATCTGACAGGATGATCAATAATTGGGAAAGGTGAAAATCGAAGTTTTGAACCAAAAATCAACTGCGTATGTCAAAATTAACTTTCATTAGTTTAGTTCTCGCAGTTACTGGTTTTTTAATATATTTTCAACATAAAAAATTTTCCATTTAAATTGAGTTTTTTACTTGAAAATATTTAATAAAATGGTTGAAAAATTTTTCGGTACTTGAAATTTTTTTTTAACCCCATAATTGTATTAGTCTCTGACCGGCATTTTAGAAAAATCACATATATTGTTAAAATGATGTCGCAGGAGGAGCATAACGATTCTTTTCTTGTTCCATTTTCAGCTGGCCTTTAGGCACTAATCAAAAGGTGATTTTTTGGGGCATTTGATTTTTTATCTCTTCAGGAGCTGACAGCAGCTATGAGGGCCGCTGTTTTCCTTCCCTCCTTCTCCCTCCCGTAAAACATAATTTTTAATTTATTTTGTAGGCACATTAAATTCAATATGTTTGTAGAAAAGTTAATATATTTGAATATTTTTTAAAGCAAATTACAATACAAACAAGGTTTAAAATACAACGCCGGGGGGAAGGGGGCGTTTTCAAAAAGGGAAGAGAGAGACTGTAAAAAAAGCCAATTATAATTACAAAATTTTGAACTCAAACTCTGTTTTCCCCTTCTTGAACAACGATGAATCTAGTGGTAAGATTGTAGATACACGAGCGAAATGAGGGAGAATATTATGCAGAAAAACTTATTTTTAATGACCGAAAAATGTATTTTTGGAAAAATTTTGTTAATTTACACATCTTCTGGAAAATTTGGGCACCCATAGTGTCAAGGCTTGAGCTGAATTTTCCGTTCAAAAACACCTTTAATTTCGCACTGCTGCACTGATTGGTTGATCGAAGTTTAAAGCAATTTTAAAGATAAAACTTGAATAATATTTATGCTTGATCATGGAATAAAACTCGAGATAGGAAAAAACGTGTAATAACCAAATGCTCGAGCGAAGCGAGGGCGAAAATTTTTCTATATTTTCACGTACAATATTCTTTTTTACAAACCAAAGCTTGGATTATAAGCAGATTGACTTGAAATACCGAGAGGAGGTACAGCTTCCCTTTAATTCGACCCTGGGATTAGTTAAAAATATACTTTGAGCGAGGTGTTTGCAATAATTTTTCATGCTTCGCGAGTTTTCGCTCGATTTTTTTCGAATTTGGAGCAAAAACGATGGTATCTAGGAACAGCGATGTGGATTTTTTTTCAATTTTTTTTAAACCCTAAATATAACCTTCAAATGGACTTTGAAAACTTTATGGAAGCTTGTAGGCTCCATTTTTTAGCTACCATGTCCAAAAAAACATTTCCTAACAATATTGGGAGTATTTTATACTTTAGAGAATTTTTTCAAATCTTTTAGAGCGGCAGCCTCTTCCACAGCTCCCAAAAACAATTTTATCCCCCTTTCTTATACAATAACGTCTAATCGAATAGACGGTTTTTGAACGTTACTGGAAAGACGATTAGTTTCAAAATTTTTTTTCAATTCTAAAAAGTGTAGAATACTCTTAATAACGTGAAAAAATGTTTCCGAATTGCCAGCTCAAAAAGGGAGCTATACAAGTCTCTTCAAAGTTTTCAAAGTTATATTTAGGTTCTGAAAAATCTGAAAAAATTCTGCAAAACTCCAATTAGGTATCTTTACCTTCATACCAATTTCGAAAAAAATCGATCCAAAACTCGCGGAGAAAAGAAAATCAGCGCAAAAATATCCCCCCAAAATACATTTTTCATCGCCTCCCATACCAATTTTTAATTTTTTCATGCTTATAACTTATAAATCTTTTCCACATGAAGTTACATTTAACAACTTTACAAATGTTTTCTTCATATTGTATTCAGATTCAGATTGTGCGAAGCGAGGAAATAAAATCAGCTAAATTAGAGCAAAAAGCTAAAGTAAATTCCGAATAATAAAAACGAAAAATTCCACAATGTTTGAATCCATAGACTAATTACGTTTAGGTAACGATTTTTGAAAAGATGCCAAAGCATGAAAAGCAAATATAAAAATACTTGACCATCGCGTAGTTTTCGTGAATAGCATACCTTTAATAAAAATTTCTCTTGGTGTGTTTTATTTAAAAATCAAGCAACCCTTTACGAATTACCGAAAACGAAAATCCTAAATACCCGAATGAAATTCGTATTCCAAGCACGTCTCCAGTATTGATAATATTTTTATTCGAGCGCGATATCGTTTATTAAATAATTTCCGAAAGTTTGCATTAGAATGGTAGCTGCGATGGTCTTCTTTTTTCATTCTTTCTTTTCTTTTAATGTAGATAGGTAGGCACTAAAGAATAGCTCTTAGGTAGGTATTTTATTAGACCTTATTGGATCAAAATGAAACAACTCCATTTAGCTTTATAGAAATAATTTACAAGAGTAATTTTTTCTCTTTTCCTTCCTCTCTCGCTCACCACAAAATACACCAGCTACTTCATAAACAATAAAAATAAATAAATAAATAAAGCTACGCGAAACGATGTTTATGATTATGCAAATTTTTACTCGCACAGCTCGATGCGTATTTTACCAAGAGTTACCTATAATACGTATACCTTAAAACCGATCTTATTTTAATGTAGGCTTTTGAATAATTTTTACTCATACTCAATCCGCTTGAAGCGCACAGTTGTTTATATAAATGAGTTCATGAAAATATAATACCTTCTCTTTTCATTGAATAAAGCATAAACGCCCGAGATGGTGATTTCGCTTTTGTAAAGCCGACTTCGGCTTCGGTTTTAGCCTCAGATATGGAAAAACCACGTAAAACTTTTCCATCCCTTTGTACATACCTATATACATACCTATATATTATTGTGCGACTATGAAAATGAGAGCATTAACCGAGCACGTTTTCTTCGCCGTCGTTTTGAATTCCGATAAATATATTTCAGTTATTATTTGTGCAGTTCAATGAGGGATTTTTCTCACTTGTTTTATTCTTTCTCTATACGTAGATATTGATTTTTAGTTTGTTTCTTAGTTTTTCGCACTCTTATATCTCCTCAATACCTGACGGGTATTTCATATGCTTATTGTCATCAAATAAACGCTTAAGGTATCAGAATTTCCTCTTATACCTATGCGAAAACTTTCCCTAATACTCTTCGCTAATCGAAAATTCGATTTAGCGAAAGGTAGAAATACGCTGTTGACGAGGCGATATAATCATATCGGATTTCTCATTTCAATAAGAAAAACTTTTCAATGCTAAAAAACACGTGTAAGTTACAATGAAACTACAGTTGCGTCGTTTGAGACTTTAAGTTTATAAATTGAGTATTAGTCCAGCTAAATTAGCTCAAAAAATGACAAACGAACGGAAAAATTTGTGGATAAAAATTTTTTTTTCACGATTGTAGATCACCACCCTTTAAACAACGTATCCAAAATCGGACAAAATCGGGTTGGTGCTTCTCGCCTAATATCCCCCATTTGAGCCCCAAAAAAAGGGGTTTTTACCAATAACTTTGCCCAACTTTGTTCCTAAAAGTGATACAAAAAAAAAGTTGCATTAAAAAATGCAGCTGGTTAAATTTACAATAAAAAAGCTTATAACATATTATTGAAACACTTTAAACTGAGTTTGAAAGGGACACGTTATGCGTTAACGTGATGTTCCGCGCGATGTTCCTATTACGTCGCGAGAGCCAGCGGCTAACGTTTGTAGACATGCGGGCTCAATTCTGTTTTTGTATACCTGAACAAATCACGAGTACATGGACTAAATGCTATGTTGTCTCATGTTAAAGTAATTATTGCTTGGTTAAAGGTACAAAATTCACGTAACTTTTTAAAATTACTTTAATCTTATAAAACAGATTTATTTTCATTGTAATTTTCACAACTATCTGATCCTGAAAATTCTCCTTTGATTCAACATCAAATCGGCCATGGGAGGTAAGATTGAAATATTGCTCTTAGCCAAGTAGTATTGATGTCTTACATTCATTACAGGGGGGGGGGGGTGTTTCTCAAAAAACATTTCCGTCATAGCTTCCCAAAAAGTCGTGTAAAAACGCAAAATGTGACATTTTCAAAAAAATCTCCAAGATCTCGCTACCAACGACAATTTTTCTTTTGATTTTTTGAAAATTTCTAAATTTTGAATCAGTTTTACAAATGTAAAAAAACTGAGTTGGAAATCTGAAATTTATTACCGCATTATTTTGAAGTCTTCCGCAAGAATTGTGACCCCACCGTTAGCAGATTTTCAAAAAAATCGAAATTTGGCCCATCCCCTGTGTAGGTATGCTGAAAGAGAATTGAGCCCGCGTGTCTACGAACGTTGGCCGCTGGCTCTCGCAACGCGATAGAATCATCACGCGGTACATTACGTTAGTGCATAATGCACCCTTTTCAAACTTTTTTCAAGTGCTTCAATCGATTTAAAAAAAAAATATGCAGCAACCTTTTTTATTTGAAATTTGACCAGCTACATTTTTTGATTAAATTTTTTTTCTCTATCGCGTTTAGGAACAAAGTTAAGCGAAGTTATTGATAAAAAACCTGTTTTTGTAGCACAAATGAAAATATTAGAGGAGAAGCACCAGTCCGAATTTGTCCAATTTTGGATATATTGTTTAGGGGATAGTAATCTACACAATTTTACGAAAAAAAATGTAATCCATAATTTTTTTTGTTTTTTAATGCTTATTTGACTGGACTATACCTAATTACCTATGTCTTGTTATTTCAATAATTTCAAAGAAGCTCATTTCCCCTACTGTACCTTTATTGGCTTAAAATAATTTCAACGATATTTCACTGAATCTTCTTTTTAAAAATAATTTATTTCATTTTTCTAATAGTCTTGCCTCCTGACTTCTTCACCATACAAAGAGGCAAAAAATGTAGCTCTTAAGGTGTTTTACGTCATTAAGAAAATTTGTAATCGCAAAGAAAAATTAAAAATAATCGAGGAATAAATCACTCGGGTAGTTTGAAAACCGTTCAGTCGATAATTCTTTTGGACAACAGTTGAAAATGAAATATTAAGGCCATCGTCGCGTCACGGTCGGCTAGTAAGAATAAGAAATTCAAAAATGAAAAATATTTATTGTTGAAATTGAGAAAGAAACGAAAAACGAAAAAAAAAAAAAACATTGCGTTATGTCATACGATGATTGATGATAAATCCACACTAGAAAAGTCACTCAATGTAACGCCTGCTCAAAATACACGTACACTTATAGCTGTACCTTTATCTATGGTCATTTGAACACCAGTAAAAAGTCCTAACGGTAAAGTTGATAGCTTTGTTGAAAGAGAGACGATTTAATTGACGTAAAATAGACAGTTCATAGAACTCAAACAATAACCTTCGTTACCCTTTGACTGACTTAGAAATAAGTTGGCTGTTCCAGTTGAATAAACGATTTTCGCAATGTTACAGAAAAGCTACTACGGTTTTAGCCAAGTTATTTTATAGTGTCGTAAAGTCTTCGGGTTATGGTCAGTTTGAAAACAGTTAGCAACTTGGAATAAGTTGTCGATATATTTTTTTGCACTCGCAACCCAGCTATACCTAGACCTACAGCAACTACAGTCTTTCATAGTCCAATAGGCTAACGATCTTGTAAACTCGTTTAGCTACCTTTTTTTATAAATACGCCTGAAATCTACGTAAGGAAAACAACGAAAAAAAAATATATATATTTCAATCGACTTTTACTTACATGCTTTTCGGATGTAGACTTTTTATTAGATTTGCTACATCGCTTCGTCGTGTAAGCTTGTATAAACGTGTAAAACGATGAGTCGTGGCGGCGACGTTCGAGTGAAAATCATCTAGCTGGGTACGCTTTTAGAGTAATAAATCTTTAGTAAACTCGGAAATGAACGAAATAAAATGAAAAATCCGATTAACAACAACGTTTGCAACAAGTTATATATCATGTGTCTCCATTTTTAGTAATCTGTTCTGTCTACGATTTCGTTATAGGTACGATACCGGGCTATATACCTGTACCTAGTACCTACTTATCTCTTAGCACATGTGAATGTTCCTTATTCGCACATGTTTCTTTTAATAAACAAGCTCCTTTCTGAGCTATATTTACCGTGTTTATTTTATCTCGTAATATGTATTAATCTTTATGTCAACGAGAGCAGATTTCCGAAAAGAAAAACAAAAAATCAAAAAAGAAGAGTATAAGTACATTTTTACCACGTTAAAGTCGAAAAAAAAGTTCTAAATCCATTGGAGTGGACTGTACCTACAGTACATATCATAGTTACAGGTGCACAAGTGAAGTTTAAAGGTGAAAAATGTCGAAAAGCAAACATTTTCAGAATTTAAATCGCCGCTTAGAGTTTACTTTTGAGTATACCATATCTGCTTTAATGTCCTATCGACTAGCAGAAGAAAAAGATATTCTCTGATAAAAACAGGCAAAATACAATTGTTCACACATTTTCAAAATTTCCACAAAACATCATTGAGCTCCTCAAAACAAAATTTTATAACGAAAATAATTTCTCCAGCCAACCCTACCGGACTCAGAATACGGAAAACTACCCATTTCCATGGAAAAGAGTTTTATATTGCTAAAACAAGTAATGATTTCGGTCCAAAATTTTTCAAAATTTTTCGCCCCTCAAGAGAGGAGGAGAAACTGACAAAGGCCATTTTACATTTCTGCAGCTGCTGATTCAAAAAGGTACATACTATTTTTTTTGTTACTAAAATATGTCTTCTAAAAAATACAAGTACAATTTTTAAAAATTAAAAAAAAATTTACGGGGGAGGGGGTGTTCCCAAACACTTAAAAAATGCTCAAAAACGTGGTTTTCTCTGAAATTATGGCAAATATGGTAAAAATGTGTGAACGTGAAGTTGTTCAGCGGGAAATTTCATATTAGATTACGTCATTAAAATTTTGATAATAGTGCATAATGATGGACTTGGGGAAGCGGGCATAGGCATATTAAGATGAGGAAGTGAAACTGCGAACGAGAGATATAAACCAAACATAAACGCCGGATTCATATCTTTATTTTACTTTTGAAAAAGCCAAATATTATCGTAGTAGGTACAATAGCAACTCGCATATAGACTGTTGAAATATTTTTTTTTAGTTTTACCCTTCCCCCTCATCTTACTTGCATACTAAAATTTTTACCTGACCAAGTTTTAACCATAAGTCATTGAAATTTTTATCTATTGAACGAATCGATTGCCTATCTGAACTACTCAACTGAGCAAAGGATACCTACGATTAAGATGGGTGATTTGACCCTGTTCTTAGATTTTGAAAATTATCATGGAACATTGTTGGTAGGGCAACAAAAAATTTTCAAGAGCAGGACACTTTGTACAATAATTTTACAGAAGTTTTGAATTTTCGATCTTTTTTTGGATTTTTTTAACCTATTGGAACTGTTGAATTGAATCAAAAAATAAAATTTTGAAAATTTGAGCGAAATAAACGTGAAAAGTGTTTGGATGGAAGTAATTTGATCCGCTGAATACGAATTTTAGGTTAGTTTTTTTATTCGAGCGGTGTGTTGGATAACTGCGAGCACCTTCCTTGTACAAGTTATTTCAGTTTTTCATGTTTTAAAAAATCACAAAACCTATAAATACACAAACATAATCGTCTGATGGAAAAATCTCAAAATATTTTCAATATTCAGGATTTTTTGCAATTTTTGTCATGATCCACCACCCAAAATGCAAAAATAAGTATTCTCGGAGTAAGTACAAGGGGGAAAGAGGAGTGAATTTTATTTTTTTTGAAATCACAATAGCTGAAAAATGACCTCAAAATAATACGGTAGAAATTTTAGCTCCCCTCCTTCAACTCAATTTCTTAAATTTTCAAAACTTACTTAAAGCTCAAAAATTTTCAGAAAATAAAATAAAATTTTTTTTGAAGGTTGAATGATCATTGGTGGCAAGTTTCCATCATTATCCTTCTTTTCAGGTGTTTTTAAAGAATATCACTTTTTGCTTTTTGCGGTTTTTCACGATTTTCTGAAAAAACACAAAGAATTTTTTCACGCCCCCCCCTCTTAAATATATGTAGGATTTCAATTCTAGTTGGTTGAACGCAATATTTAAATTTTATCGCCCACAGACGATTTTTTGTAGTCACTAAAAAATAATATTTTGTATGTATTTGTTAAAATTTGAAAAAGTAATTTTTCGAAAAAAATTTCATCACAAGGGACACATTTCATCTATTTGAGACTCTTAAAGGCAAATTTTCATTTTTTTTCTCTTTTTCTGAACCATGTATACCGGTATTTTTGTACGCCGGACCAATTCAAATCCCCTGAAAGAGTCAAAAGTCCTGAAAAGAGGGATGATGACGAAAACTTGTCGCCAATGATCTTTTTGAGTTTAAAATAATATTCTATTTTTGGGATTCAAAAATTTCCCAATTTTAAGTGAGTTTTGCAAGTTGAAAAAATAAGTTAGGGAGCTAAAATGTTTTTACCACATCCTTTTCATTTCCAAAAAAAAAAAAAGGATGAAGTTTGGCGTACCCTAGTAAAGTACCCACCAAGACAGATACCTATGTTAGTAAAAAAATTAATGTACCACTTCTGGTTTTTTTTCTTTTGTTCATTTCTTGTCATCTATTGGCAACAAAATTTTAAAAAAAGTCTGGGATACATAGCCCCCTCTTCTGATGATTTTTTAAATAAGAAATATACGTTGTTTTTTTTCACTCTAACGGGACATATAGATGGCTGGGAGGGAGGTCGTTGCACTGTAAAAATTTTGTGAGGGCCCTCAACAATATTCCATGATAATTTTCAAAATCTGAGCAAAGGGCTAAATCACCTATCCTGGCCGTAGGTACCCTTCGAGCGATTTTCGTCTACGCTCAGCCGTATAATATTAATTTCCAGATAGAGACTGAATGTAAAAGCCAAAGTTTCCTTCGAGAAATCGGATTAAAAAGCAATACCTAAAATAATCAATGACTTGATATAAAAATAAAAATTCAACCAAATATAGAAAAAACTGACTGAGCGTCGAAAATAGCGAGACTAATAATACCGAAATGGTAATACGACTAGTAGATAGGTAAAGGTATCTACGAACTAATGAGAAAATCGAAGCATTCAATTTTTGATAATAGCCAAGACTGCGAGACGCAAAATATTGGCCCCAGTGGATACGAAAGAGAAGAAATACGTAGATAAGTAATCAATAAACGCTGCCAAACTAGGTACACCGACGACGCTCGTAAATATATAAAATAGAATTCATGAGTCTGAAATTACTTTGCCAACACAAAAAGATTCGTCTCCTTTCGTTAAAAATATTACTTATACGTATACGTAACGCGTAGATTTTTCATACGTAACTAGTAGGTAGCTAGGTACGTATTGAAAATCTTACCTTTGAAAAGCTCATTTACGCTGGTAACTTGAGTAAACCTTATCCTTTAATCTTTTAACCGTTTGATTTGCGAATTCGCAGCTAATAAGCGCCAAGTTCACGGTGAATATTCATTTCTTTGTTGGTATACCGCATATAGAAGTTAAATTTATAATGAGCTCATTTGTCATACGACGATGCTATAACATCGAGCAATCATTTATTTACCGTATTACCACCTTTTACTTTGAAATACGACTTTTTCTCTTCAACAAATAAATACGCCATCAGTAATTTTAATTCAAAGATGTTCGTTTACAAAAGCCACTATTTAGATCCCTTGGGCCGTATACACGAATACCTACCTTCCTCTAACGTGCGAAAATTTTATATTAGAAAACTCCGGCGTCGATTTTGATTACGTACGTAGCTATACCTTTATCGAGTTCTATTTTCACCTTTACGAATTTCTCATCTTATTGGGGATAGAAAAAAAAAAAAAAAAAAAAAAAAAAAAAAAAAAGAAAAAAGGAAACGCGTACGACAGTTTTAAAATTAACCTTAAAAT